>JASAMV010000475.1:0-60060 GCA_030248065.1 Rhynchonema sp. JSB1_4
AACACCAGTGTACTTATTTATAATCAATGTTCTATTTCAATCCGTTATGGAACGTTTTTGAATCTGTACTGCAATGCTCGCGCAATTTTTATCGCACCTTCGGCCATATATCACAAACTGCCCATGGGTCATGTTGTTCCACAGTGCGATGCGCAGAACAAAAAATATCAACGGTCTTGCAATAATTTCAAACGTAGCACCTTTAAAATCTGACTTTTTTCACCAATGTGATTATCTTAATAAGCCCCAGTGTCGTTCCTGGGGTGGGAGGAAGAAGGTCTCCCTAAGGTACACTCACCCCCTCACCAGGTACACTAACCGCCTCAATCTTTGCCTAAAATAGGCATTTTTAGCGTGAAAATGGACGTTTTACGGTTTAAAATGGGTACGTTAGGTCAATGCTGTCAAAGTCGCCAAAATACGCTTCTTACGGAGAGTTTGTCCAAAAATAGTTCAAATTTTCAACCTCGGAAAATGACTTTTTCCTGAATTTGGGTCTCCCCCCCCCCGTTCCCCGCAGGGAGGTACACTAACCGCCGTTCCGAAAAAATGCGTAGGTATACTCTGGCAATTCTTTTGGGAGAAACTTTTCTACCGCGTTGCCTGATCCGTAAAGCGCATTATGCGTGCACTGGTTACAGAAGTCACGTGCCCGCTATAGCCAGGGCACGCATCATGCGCTTGGCGGATCAGGCAACGAGTTTTGAAAAGTTTCTCCCAAAAGATCGTCAGAGTATATGTACAATAACGGCCTCGCCGGACCAGGAACTCCACTGATGAGCCCATTGCAGCGAAACGCATTTCCAGGTGGCGCTACGGCGTCGCGCGGTCACGCAGCACCATCTGCGTGCGACCAACTTGCATCGAGTGGCAACCACCGCTGGCAGACTCAGACACGACACCGATGCGGACTGTGATTCGTGCAAGGAAGTGGTGGACAGAAGGTGAAGAAGGACTGCCGACCGTGGTCAGGAAACGTTGGTGGATGGGGGTTATTTGGATATTTTGTCAAGTTGTGATCTTGTTGTTTCCAGCCGATTTTGTTGTGTAAAGCCCCTAGGCTCGGTCACAATAAGTTCATTGAATAGGCTGGTTGAGAGAGAGGTGGCGTGTGGATTGAATATTTCGGATCAAAGTGTCGATCACGTCTCCGACCCAGGGTTGGATTTTAAAAAAAAAAGTAAAAAAATTTTTGTAAAAAAAATTTTTTTTTAAAAAGTTCGCCACTTTTATTATTTTAAAATTTTAAAAAGTAAGTCCACTTTATTTTATTATTTTTTCACTTTTTTTCGTTATTTTATGACTTTTTTTACGGTAAAAAGGCATGTTTTCGTGTGTTTTTATAATGCCCATGTTTCTCAAAAAATTGCCTGCGGCGCGTATATTTCAGTTTAAAATGGTGTTGTGATGGGATGATATATTTCCCAGACATCCCAACAATAGCTGCATGTATAATATAGGACACCCCATACCGTATAACGTACAGTTATTGAGCGTGTCGTAAGCCTATCAATATATTGGAGGTCTGCTTGCCTGTTTGCAGTTGTGTGGATTAACTATTTGTTGCTTTTTTGACACAAAGTGTATTACGGTGTGAGTCTCTATCTCCCTCCAAATTTATTCCCAAATTCACAAACAGAAGGTTGGTCTTCCCTTTGTCACATACAGTATGTATACCCACATTACACACACATTACCTTCCAATCTTCTCAAAGTCATGACCAAAAGGGATTAGATCGCAGGTGATTAAGTTAAAAATATGCAAGTCAGTGAAAAAGAATTTTTTAGTGTCCCTAAAAACATACACGCCCCTAGCATGATTTCAGAAATTTGATTTTACAAGAAACCAGTTTTTCCCGGGTCCGTAATAAAAAAGTGATTTTTAAAAAAAATTTTTAAAAAGTTGCCCCCCCCAAAAAGTTCAAAAATAAAAAATTTTTTTAATCAAAGGCTGCGCCAACCTTCGTTTCGGAGAACCCAAGACCGACTACATAACGGGCGGAATTGTCTCTACCAGATATTATTTGCTGCGATGCTCACCAGCACCAAACGTTTTTCCTTTCTGTGCGTTTATTTCCTCGCGTACAGCGGTGTTCGTTTTGTTCCCAATTGGGAAAACGCGTCTTTTTTTTAATCGGACGCATTTTCTCATATTACAGGGATCGGGATTGGTGTGCCCCCCAACACCCGACACTTTCAAAAGACCCGTCACACGACATTTTCGGAAATAAAAGCCGACATCCGACAGTTCGAAAAAATACCTGACACCCGGCACCGTATTTTTTCGACCGAAAACGTGCAAAGTTTTGCTCATTTGCCTCATTTATGCCAATGTTTGGCTCAATTCATAGGTTGTTGAGCAAACGAAACACCGAAGCAGGGTTTTATGCGCCTTGGTGTGGTGGTATAGTTGGGTTCAAGAAATATTTTGTGAACATGTTTCATTGGTTTTGGCAAAATTGACTATTTGAACTGAAAATGTCCGGTGTCGGATGTCTGTTCGAAAAAAAAACGACGCGCCCGAACATGGTGAATTAACCTTTTTCGGGGCGCCGTGCCGACATCGGAATATTACAATTGTCACATCGCTGTGTGTCACGCACCGCGTCAGTCGTCTACGCAATGGGCATGATAACAGACTGCGTTAGCAAGACAGTGTCACAACCGCAACGGGATGTTTGAGATTTTCAAGACACGAATGTACGAAAAATTCGTCAGGACACGCTTATCAAATGCATAAATTTCAGCGATCGAAAAAGCACTCAACCCGAACACCGGTCTCTCTGACGTACGCGCTCTCATTCTGGTGCCGCTCAAATTGCTGTGCTACGCCACGCTGCCCTGGTGTTTGCCGGTGGAACTTGCGTCCTACCCCTTCCGTGAAGCGAAATTGCGATTAGCGCCCCCCACGATGATTGTGGTCAACGCAAGTGGTCGAATCACTTCGTCAACTCACTTTGTGGAGTCGTCGACTAACCCCGAATGTCATGTATTATTACTTGCGTCTTATCTTAGGCTGTCGTGAGCTGCGACGTGATATGATCACTTGAATCTGACCAGTTTACATGGGAGGCGTTGCCTCATACGAGATACCTTGACTGTTTTTCTTTGCCTAGCCAATTTTCTTCTGTAAATACTCTTGATGTATTGTTCTTTGGTCAATGCCCATGAACTAACCAGTGTGTGAATGTCGAACTGAAAGAAACGAGAAATGTTCCAACTAATAGCCAATATAATGAGTTCGTGAGTAAAACAACTTGTGCACTGGTTCGAATCATACGTTGGAAACTAAAAAAATAGTAATCTGGATGTTTCAAAACTAGGTTTATATTGATGTCAGGTAGTGCTTGGTGTTTTTAGTAATATGTGCACACCCACCGCATAGAAAAGAAAATATCACTAAAATAGAACCGACAAAAATAATTATGAAACAAGCATCCGCACCAGTGCGCAATCTTTAGATTGTTGCACTGGCTGCTGACGATCATCGACGATGCCAAATGGTTTGTGGACCGAACAACGGCTGGATTGATAAATCTTGTCGGCCTTTGAGGATCAGGGACATTACTACAGTGCTCGGTTGGTGCAATTTTGGATCGTGGTTAAAATTGTTCGAGCTTTGCAGGCCCAATAAAAATGGCTAGCCACGCGAAGTTGTGAAACACATTGCGCACAGCTGCCCAGCTGCCTTGGAAACTTGCTCGTGTGTGTCGGCTGTTGCCATGTTTCAAAAGATGATTCGCTGCGAAGATACAGTCCTCAATCGCAAACCCGCTTGCATTATGCAGCGAATTGGGACATTTACGATGTCATGGAACGTTTGATAAGAAATGGTTTCGCATAAGTCGTCGCCATGGTTTTTTTAACCAAATTTATTAGTTTTTAAGCTAGTAAATTTTTTGAAAAGCTAGTAAATTTTTGAGTTTAGTAGCTTTTTTCTACTAAATTTTTCACTGGCTAAAAAGAGCTAGTAAATTTTAGGAAAAAGCTACTAAATTTTGCCTTCTCGGAAGCTTTTTTGAGGGGAAATAACGGAAAATTTCATTCCGGTCACCTACTGTAATACCGTGGTCGTCGCCCCAAAAGTGACGTGTTTAGTTGACAGGTGTCCTGAAACAATTTTCCAGCGGTTCTGAACTTCAACGGTGCGTAACTCTTGGGATATCCCAGATTCAAAAAATCACACAAAACCAAGCCCGAGCGAGAGACTAGTCGCCGAGTTTGGTCGTTAATAGTGTCGTCTCATCTTTTAGCTTCAATGACAAATATCAAACACACACACACACACACCATTGGTGATCCGTTTTCAGCTTCTCATGTCAACTAGCGATCACCGAGATGAACTATAACCGTCCCCCACAGTTGGACCCCACCCAACACCACAGCCACGCACATTCCGGCATGCACCACGCGCCGTCTGTCCAGTCAATTGATAGACACTCAGGCGTGGCTGTGCCGGTGTCTTGTGAGTTTGCGTTGCGTCGGGTTTTTTGTGTGGTTTTTTTGGTAATGGAGATGGAGAAGAAACGTTCTCCTTGGAACGTGTGCCGCATAAGTGAATGATGTGAAACATTTTTCCGACAATGTGGTTTCACAGTCGACACTGTTTTGGTGCAAATGTGAAGTGATGCAGCTTCGCATGCAACCATGTAAACGGTTGTTTCAAAGTTGGTTTCCAAAAAGCAGCTCGTAACCGGTCGAAGACAATTGCCGTTTTCTGCGTCGTTTCTGCGTTCCACATTTCCGTAAGCTGAATACGGTGCAGATTGAAGAAGAAAATGTTCTAGCACTTTCATTTCAGTTGGCCGAATTGCAACTATGGATAATTTCCTCATCATTCGTCAACTTTGCAAAAACAATCATACAAAAAAACGCGTCACTGTTGAAAAAACTCCATTGTTGTATAGCCGCACTGTTTATACTTTCCTCCCAGCTGGTTGATGTTTCAGCATCGGCTTATTACGACGAATACGAGGCGCATTTCGGCATCAGTACATCATTGGATGCGTCATTGCCATTGCGACGTGAATGGTCGCAGTATGTGCAGACGGCACAAAAGAGGAACAGCCAGGATGTGGATGCTAAAAGGATCGCGGATGCGACGGTGTGTTTTTGGGGGCCGACTGTGTAGCATTTCGCGTGATGTTCGTTTGTTATCTTGCACAGGCACTTTAGCGTTTGTTCGAGCATTGGATGTTACACCATACATTACACCGCTTTTTGGACATTTTTCGGTGCCATTTTCACATAGAATTTTAGAATTGCTGCTGCAACTAAAATTTGGAGAGCTAGGTGCAAGTTGCGTATTTGATTTTTGAACACCAACGTGTCCCTTACTTGTGATTATCACTCACTCGTTTTCTGGTCCCAACGCGTCAAAAATTTTGCTGCGCGGCTTGTTCCTAATTTTCTATAGTCGAATTTTCAGCCTGAATACCAGGGTTGTAGTCAGGAAAAGGCCTAGTTTGCTGTGTTTTGATGCAAGTAAACTGCATGAAGGATGACACTTAGCAAAAACAATGAATTTGGCTCTTTTGGCAAAAACTGTGCTTGCGCCCAAAAATTTTAAACTTGCACCTAAAAATCAGGAGGTTAGGTCTAAGTTGCACCTAGGAAATTAAAAAAATCTGCCCAATACGTAGCGTAGCGCTTTAGATGGACGTGCTAGTATTTCATACGCTTTTATCTGAATTTTGTACCCTATTTTTGTGGATGTGGCAGCAACGTATGCGGATGATATTGGTCGCACAATGAAAATATTAAGGCCTAACTATACTTCGTTCTCTCAGAGAACAAAGAACAAATTCTCGCGCGCTGATTGGCCCACGTATGTTCAACAGCCAATCAGCGCTCGAGAATTTGTTCTTTGTTCTCTGAGAGAACGATGTATAGTTATTGTCCCCGCCGCTATTGTTTTTTTGGTTTTCGACCTCGGTTTTTTCACTTATATCGTTTGTTGGCATCGAGATCAAGAACATTAGTTTTAACGAACTTCGCCAAAATGGCGATTACCCACCGAAATCGATCCACCAAGATGGTCTATCGGGAACAAAACCGTCCGATATTGACGCACATTTGCACACGATGATCAGGAATGACAAGAGAAATTCAAAATCACTGGGGCGTGATATAGGCGGCGTGTTACGGTAGCCCGATAAAACATTAGCTCTCTTGTAAATAACAAATGTTTTGTCAACCTACCGTAACGCGCCGCCTATACCACACCTCTGTGATTTGAATTTTGCTTTGGAAATCCTGATTTCCATGCACACATAATGCGTCAATATTGGGGTAGTTTGTTCCCGTGCGGCCATGTTGGTGGATCGATTTCGGTGGGTAAAGTTCTTGTTTGGTGAAGTTCTTGTAGGTTAATGTTCTTCATCCCAGTGCCAACTAACTATTAATATAAAAAAACCGACGTCAAAAACCAAAAAAAAACAATAGCGGTGGGGCCGCTTTTAGAATTCATCAAATCAATCCTGATTTTCACGTTCAGTCACTCTGCACCATACATGTTGAATTAGTGACTCGGTTAGTACTTAAGCGTGACTCGGTTGGAGGCGTGCGAAGTACAGCCCTTCAAATGAGGCGTGCGAAAAACAAATTGCGTCAAATGAGGCGTGCGACGTACAGTGAGGCGTGCGAAATACATCCGACAGAAAATGAGGCGTGCGACGTACCGTGAGGCGTGCGAAAGACAAACAGCGTCAAATGAGGCGTGCGACGTACAGTGAGGCGTGCCAAGTACACTGAGGCGTGCCAAAGTCAGCCAAGATGAGGCGTGCGAAAGACAACCGACACAAAATGAGGCGTGCGACGTACAGTGAGGCGTGCGAAAGACAAACGGCGTCAAATGAGTCGCGCAAAAGACGTATGACATCAATTGAGGCGTGCGAAAGACACACCCACTTCAAATGAGGCGTGCGAAAGTCACCCCCACTTCAAATGAGGCGTGCCAACTTCATTCGTGTATTATGTACCACTGACATCTGCAGTGGCTTGTACCATGCTGATATATGATGCGGCGTACCAAGTACGTTTAGAATGAGGCGTGCGAAGTGCATCGGACGTCAAATGAGGCGTGCGAAGTTCGGATTTTCGGAACTCGCTTGTAAAGGCTTGTAGAGCGATTCTGAAATCAGTTCTGGAATCGATTCATTTTTGCGTGGTTTACACTTTTTTTATTAAATGAAGTCCTTAATTGATTCCGGAATTTAATTCGGAATCAAAAAATCACCGATCGATCGATCACCGCCGATCCGGATCAGCGACCGTTGCTTGCGGTGCTGTTCTTATATATGCATTTGGCGAAACATTTTTGCCCGTCAGTGCACCAGTGTATTGGAGAATTTTAGTCTGCCGAAGTTCGATCAGTTGTCAGAACACAGTCTAAACATCGCCGTGGACGTCCACAAACATGCGAGTTGAAGCGTGCAATGTACATTGAGGCGTGCGAGGCACAAAACAAATGTTACATCGCATACTGTTGTCGTTTTTGTCTCACTGTACATTGCGCGCCGCAAGTGTATTTCGCAGGCCCAATATATGTTGTTGTTTATGTTCATAGCAAGTTTTGAACGGTATTCTGCAGCCCAATCGTGGATTTTAACTCTAAAAGTCGCCAACACACCAGTGCACTGACGGGCAAAAATGTTTCGCCAAATGCATATATAAGAGCAGCACCGCAAGCAACGGTCACTGATCCGGATCGGCGGTGATCGATCGATCGGTGATTTTTTGATTCCGAATTAAATTCCGTAATCAATTAAGGACTTCAATTAATTAAAAAAAGTATAAACCACGCAAAAATGAATCGATTCCAGAACTGATTTCAGAATCGCTCTACGAGCCTTTACAAGCGAGTTTCGAAAATCCGAACCTCGCACGCCTCATTTGACGTCCGATGTACTTCGCACGCCTCATTCTAAACGTACTTGGTACGCCGCATCATATATCAGCATGGTACAAGCCACTGCAGATGTTAGTGGTACATAATACATGAATGAACTTGGCACGCCTCATTTGAAGTGGGGGTGACTTTCGCACGCCTCATTTGAAGTGGGTGTGTCTTTCGCACGCCTCAATTGATGTCATACGTCTTTTGCGCGCCCCACCTTACGTCTGATGTCTTTCGCACGCCTCATTTGGCGTCGGATGTCTTTCGCACGCCTCACTGCACGTCGCACGCCTCATTTTGTGTCGGTTGTCTTTCGCACGCCTCATCTTGGCTGATTTTGGCACGCCTCAGTGTACTTGGCACGCCTCAGTGTACGTCGCACGCCTCATTTGACGCAATTTGTCTTTCGCACGCCTCACTGTACGTCGCACGCCTCATTTTGTGTCGGATGTCTTTCGCACGCCTCACTGTACGTCGCACGCCTCATTTGACGCAATTTGTCTTTCGCACGCCTCATTTGAAGGGCTGTACTTCGCACGCCTCCAACCGAGTCACGCTTAAGCACTAACCGAGTCACTAATTCAACAGGTATGCTCGGGCCCAATCTCTTTCTTTTGTTTGCGAAAACCCGTGTAACCAGCGCATTTTTGAATCTGACCAAGCGAGCTTCAAAAACAGTCGTCTCATGAGCACGTGGCTGGACTATACTTAGGCTATTCGTTATAGTGATATTCTACTGATGTGACATGATAATCATTTTTGCATGTCCCGTAAAGCAAATCCCAAGCAAATTCTGTTCGTTCGATACTGGTCAGCTCCAGCAACAAAACTAAAAATAAGGTCCACGTGGCAGCACGTTTTGGTTTGCACACTGCCAGGGTTGGGCAAAAAAAACGACGGCTTTTTTTAAAAAAAACGACGTTTTTTTCAAAAAACGCCTGGGTCGTTTCTCGTTTTTTTAAATCCTGAATTTCCTTGATTTTCCCTGATTTTTCAGGGAAAGTACCCTGATCATCAAGGAAAATCAATTTTTTTGTCCCATTTTTTTCAAAAATATTTTCGACCAATTTTTACTTTGTCGAGATACGTCAATATACAGCGTTTGATTTTCAATGATGACCACGGCCGAAGTTGGTCCCATGACGCGGGTCTGATATGGGATCTTAAGAACTCGCTCGAAAAGGGTTGAAACCCATTTATTTTGCCTCAGAACACATAGCATTACTTCATTTAACCACGTTTTCTTCCCAACATGAGCGTTTTCCAATTTTTTTGGTGGCATATTTTGGTCATCTGGGCGTTTTAAAAAAAAGGTTTTTTAAAAAAAAACGATTTTTTGGAAAAAACGTTTTTTGCCCAACCCTGCACACTGCACAGGAATGCTGACAAACGATGCAAATGAGTACTCGAATGTTGCATGTATGTAACACATCAACCACGACTTTCACGCACACGATGCTTCATGTCAATTTATTCCCCATTTTGCACTTGGTTGACCGCCCATAAGTACTGAATTCCTCACAGCGATATTTTTTCTGCTGTCCTGTTGCTGTCGCTTGACGTTGTTGTCAAAACACATCGGTTTAGATCACATTTTCCGTTTTTTTCGTCTTGACTTGACAGTCGATTCTTTGCAACACTTGTGTGTGAGATTGTCAAGTCCTGCCTATGTGATAATCATTTTGTGTTGACCGCATAAATTAATAAAGTATAATGAACAAGCGCCCACGTGAGGAAATCGAGCAGGCAGCATTTATGGCTGCGGGCTGACCGCTTCATCCATGGCTTGCATTCAGGCTAATATCCTCCTCCAATATCGCCACAGGCACATTTTCATTTATTGAGGTTGAAGCTCGGCTTACAAACGCCACGTTTTAAACTGATTGAACACATTTCAGATCCAAGTCAAACAAAAAATGAATCCTGAAGCGCAAAACACAATGGAATTGAAGGAAGTTGCAGTGAAGGTACCGGCACGAAAGATGAACAGCGAAAGCAGATTGCTCGAAATTGTGAAAAATGCGCCGAAGGTAGCATTTTGGGTAATTATGATCTTTTTAGGAAAAGAGTTGATCGAGGAAAAACAAAAGTGGAAAGCTGCAGTGAAATGATCAACATCGGCTACACCATATTGCAGTGCGGCCTTGTACGTCAGGCACTATCTGACCATTGGTCCCTTTACGACTCAAGACGCTCGTTGCTGTTCCACACAATCGTGTGCGTGCATTACGTGACCATGACATTGGCCGTGTATTCGTGCCAGGTTAGCCCAGAGCGCAACATGCACATTTCCAGAACTACAGTGCAGTGGACTGCTGGTGTTTGCAAATTGGGGAGATCGCGATAGCGGCCCTCGACAACATGGCTCAACGGAGTTAAAATCCCAAAGTGAAAAAATGTTATGTTCTAATGATCGGGTTGCGTTGTGGGCATGCATAGCGCAAGAGCGACTGTTCATGCCGTGTTGAATGTGATGTTCTGTATTTCATACTGTGCAGCAGCTGGATGGCTATAACAGCCTGCCAAGCGCGGGCAAAATTTGGTCGAAATCGGTGCAGTGATTCTTGAGTTATGGAATCAAATGTATCACAATATGCCGAAAACCGTTCCTCTTGTTCTTCATGGCGTTTTTTAGATAAAATGCTGGTGGTCAAACCGATGTGTGCGGTGTTGGGGTAATCGGAGTCAGGAAACCAGTGATGCTGACCGTTTTGGCGTAGGTCCCGGTCCCAGTATGAGCTCAGAAGCCGGACCCAGAGCAGAATCCAAATTTCTGAAATGCTCAGATTGACGTGAAAATTGGTAGACAATGGAATGGATTTAAAATACGCTGATTCCAAGTTTTATGTGTATTCAGGCAGGTTCTCAACAAAATTCCTGGTCATGGTCCAAAAACCCATTATCGGCCCATACCAGGACCGAATTTTCAAAAATGTTTCGATTGGGATAAAAATTGGGAGGCAGGGGTTTTAATGTACGCGATTCCTATTCTTATGTCTATTCACGCAAGTTCTCAACGAAATTCCTGGTCTGTGCCCGAAAATACATTATCGGCCCAGACCAGGACCTTATTTTCAAAAATGTTTCGATTGGGATAAAGATTCAAAAACCTGTGGTAAAAAGAAGTTCTGTTACCTTATAGCCCAACAGTGCAGCGCTAGCGATAAATTTTATTCTGACGGGTCTCTATTTGCTTCAAACGATGTTGGTGCTGCACTTCACCACGAAACTGGACAGGTCACAATCGATTCAAAAAGTCTACGCATTGTGCACCAGCATGCTGCTGCCTGTGACCGAGTGGTGTGTAATGCTCGCTTGGGATACGGAAAGCAGTGAGTTCGAATCCAACGGATGCGGTCCTAACCACCAAGAAACACTTTTTGCCACTTTACGAGTTCAAATATTACAGCAATCGAAAGATATATCCTCATCACACCGGTCACCATGACTATTATCATCCTGCAATTGAACTTATGCTACAATTGGACCACCCTTTTTGTTCCGATATCGTCTCTAACCATCATGTTGCACTCTGTCGTGGCATTTTACATGGACGGCGGTGCAACTAATATGGTGAGTTTTGTTTTCTCCTCATATTGTCTTTCAAGATGTTGAAAAGCGTCCGGCTTAAGGCCGCTTTCACAATCAACCGTTTTTCCGTTAAACCGTTAAACCGTTTTTCCGTCAAACCGTTTTCCGGTAAACCGTTTTTCCGGTAAACCGGTGGTTGCTTTCACAATCAAACCGTTTTTCCGTTAAACCGTTAGCAATTATACCGTTTTTCCGTTAAACCGTTTTTCCGGTGGGTTGTCTCAAATGGCGCTTTCACAATCAACCGTTTTCCGGTTTTCCGTTAAACCGTTGTTTTGCATGTTTCAGGACTAAGGTTGTGGTCCCTTGTTTGACAACGATAATATTTTACTTGAAACTTTTAAAATGGAACGTAAGAACTTGCGTTGGGACGCGTCATGTTCAGGTAATTCTCGCTTGGTCATGTCTTCCTGGCTGGCAGCCTAAGCCAGCCTGAACGAGGGCCTATTCTTCTGAACTTTTGTGGATGTTGCCTTCATGTGGCCAGGTCTTCCTGGCTGGCAGCCTAAGCCAAACCCTGGATGAAATACCTCAGCAGAGATTTTGTGCAAGTTTTCCTCAAATGGACCGGTCTTCCTGGCTGGAAGCCTAAGCCTAGGCCTAATTCTGAATGAAAGCCTGAGCAGCTGTACATTTGCAGCCCAAGCCTATGAACAAGCATAAGCCCAAGCCTATATTCAAGTCTATTCCGAAGCCAATTTTACAACTGTAGGGTGACGTTTCATTCACTCGTGGGTCACGAGCGACATGACTACCCATCTGCAACAAGAATTTTTATCCATGACAATTTTTATTATTCGGACTTTTTTCGGGATTTTTCGTTTTCGGGGTTTTTCGGGGTTTTCGACGGCTACCAGAAGGAAAGCATCCTAACATGAACATAAGAGTCAGAAAAGAGCAAAAAGAACATCCCAGCTTGAGAGGAGGAATAACATCCAAAACATAACATGAGAGCTCGGGAAGAGCAAAAACCCTTCTCACATGAACATACCTAAGAGATAGAGGCAAGCAGAAAAACCACCAATAATATTAAGATGTTCAATTCGTATCCAGCCCTTATGTTCCACATTTTCGTGATGAGCTGACATGATAATGTTTCCACATATCCTGTACCTACTTGTTTGGCCGTTACCCGCAGTTGCGACTTTTATCTGCAAAAGTTTTCTCCAGCTCTTATGTTCAATCCAAATCGTTTGTTCGTCTTTTCATCATAGCCATTCAACTAAATCATGGACATAAAATAAAAGGACAAAACATCAAAGTACCGCCTGGCGTTCGAAACTTTAACGCAACAAAACACAAACAAAAATCATAAGCACCAAACCCATCTGAATTTGAGGTGCGCGTCTGATTTCATTATTGTTCGGTCAGTGTTTGTAAACACAGTAAAGAAAAACAGAACTGTACATATAAATTTTGGCTTTTGGTGTTGTATCTACAAATACAAGCACACATGATCGAAACGGACCACGCATACAGCTTTGTCACATTCGAAAACCAATGAAAGATGAGCATTGTTAGTGTACACATGCTTTTGGGTGACTTTTGGAAGCAAACGCATGCGCAAATGAGCTAAAACGGTCAAAAAATTAGAACCGGGTTCTAATTGACTTTTCCCGGTAAACCGTTTTTTGCGTAACGGTTTAACGGAAAAGCAATTAGCTAAAAACGGTTTAACGGAAAAACGGTTTGATTGTGAAAGCAACGCCCGTTCACCGGAAAAACGGTTTACCGGAAAAACGGTTTAACGGTTTAACGGAAAAACGGTGACGTGTGATTGTGAAAGCCAAAACCGTTGAACGGAAAAACGGTTTAACGGTTTAACGGAAAAACGGTTTGATTGTGAAAGCGCCCTAAACGCCTTCGAAGGTGTTCCTCGCACTTCATCTTGATATTCCAGGCAATTCTGCATTTGTGTTTCCTGCTCGCAACATTCATGATTGCACTGTACAATCGACTTACCGTAACCCAACGTCGCAACAAATGTTTCATCGAAGTCAGCTCTGCCGTTGAGATGCGCACCGAATTGGAAATGTCAAAAGAACAAAACGTTAGTTCGGCGCTTCTGTTGCTTGTTCTGCATTCGTGTGAGGTACAGTTCGTATGTGTCCGCACAGCAAACCACAAAGAGGGGTTTATCACATATTGATCTTCGTATTGTCGCAAAACGTTTTCTATTTCGGGGTGTCAATGCTTTATGGTACCTGCTCCTGCGGTTTTTTAATACATTTTGCGCCCACTCTTATTTTTGAACCCAGCGTGCGGCTGGCTTGTGCCAAAATAATGAACTCCAAGTTGTTCTCAACCTGCGCAAGCAACCAAACCACCATGCGCATGGCGTTGTGTGAAAGGACACAATTTGCTATTTTCATCGCTTCCCATCTGGCGGCGTGGGCTCACAGAAACAAAAAACTTCTATGTCTGAGAACTTTCGGTATAAGGCCTTACGCACTGTCAGCGCATGTTAGTTGTACGCAGTGCGCAACGAAAATTTTGCTCCCTTGTGGACAAACCGAAACTCGGATTTACCGTGCTCCGATTCTTTCTGATGTTTCAAAGCGCAAGCGCTGGTCAATCATGTGACGTGACCACGTTATTCTGCCTTCTGTTGGCAGCTTGTAAACAATGCGTGACGTGAACACTGCGTTGGCTTAAAACAGTTTTTGTGTGGTGATATCGTACGCGCTATGCACCTGTGATGATTTGGTATTGAGTCAGCACAGCACACACACCCACGCCCCAATCCTAATTTAGATGTTTCCGTGCAAGTTTGTCCTGTTGTAAGGGAATTTCATTGTATGTACCTGTCGGCAAAACAGATGCAGCAACACGTGATTTTGTCCCTTCAAAAAACCGCAGCATTGCAACGTGCTGCCTTACGTTCCCGAACGCTCTTTATTTGGTTACCCTCTGCGCGGGCATTTTTCATTCAGTAATTGCGCTGCGTCACCACGTTTTGCAACTTTATACTGTTTGATGTTACCTACCAGGCATGGTTCCTTTGACAAAATCTTTTTCGATTCATTTTTATCCAGTGCTTTTTGCACCAAATACTGACAAAATGTCGCGCGACATGTTTTGGCACTTTTCACGCGCGTAAACGCCGAAATTTCACTGAAAATGAGTGTATCTGACGTTCGAAGCGCTCGATTTTTGAACGTTTGATGTGTATCAGAGGGAAAATTCTGCGATTTGGTGGGTCCTTTTCCTTGTTCTTTCGCAAACGGCGCTCCCGTCAAGGGGCTCTCTTGACAAAAGGGGCACTGGTGCCCCTCCCCTGGATCCGTACGTGGCGCTCATTATCCCATTCCGCATCACTCGCCGGTCGAAGGAAACCGGTTCCTTTTCAATTTGCCACATATACAGTATGTATGCACATTATGTACAGTATTGTGCGTCGTCTGCCAATAAGAGTGTATTAATGTGACGTCACCTTGATGTCATCCTGGTTTGCAGACCGTTATCGTCGGAACATCGCCTTTTCATTCTTGCTTGACATCGGACAAAACAGTGCACACACTTTCCAGATAATTCAATTTCAGGAGCAAATTCTATTCTCAATCCTACCGGCGCATCTGGCCTCGAAGGCTGTCACCGACATGAAACCCGAATCGACCGGCGGACAAACAACGGCGGATTCGGTGGATGCGCGACCTAACAAATTGTTTCACGAGCTGCATGTGCAAATGCACGACAATGTCAGGTGCGAAACCGGAGTGGGAAGAATGCTGAATGTAAATTGGGTACCCGTCGGTTATTTTCAAGGTCCACCTTTGTCTCGTGTGTTCAAACGGCTTCCTTCGAAATTGATGCTTGAACCAAAACGAAAATTGCACGGGGAGATTTTCTTGCTCAATTATGTTGGAACTCTTGATGCCTGCACTGACGCAAAACCCAAATTGCTTCAATGTGATTTGTTATGTTAGAGCTGCAAGGGAACTTGGATTTATCGTTCTTCCTCAAGTAGTTGATTCATGGTTGTTTTCATTCTTCACCAACACAAATAATGTTTCAGCATTCTATTTGCGGACATCGTCAATTTCACGCCCCTCACCGCGTCACTAACACCCGCTCAATTGGTGAAAACATTGAATGATCTGTTCAGTCGGTTTGATGAATTGGCTAAGGTCAGTGTTGTTTGGGGTCACTCTTGGCTTCTTGATTTGTTCGAGGGGTTTGGGTACTATGATTCAATGAGCATGGCATCTAAAGTACACATACAATCAAAGGGGGTCGGGGCTGCCTTGATCATCACGACATTTTTAACTGTCAATATTTCGTTTGCGCACTGGCGCCACCGATTTTGACCAGTGTAAAAGTTGTTGTCTTTGAAACAGTTTTCAGTCTGGTCAAATGCTTCCACTATTGTATTCACTGTAGTGATGTCAAATTGGGGAGGGATGATGCTAGCGTGTTCCATTCTTTCCTCGAACCTCATCATGATCGCATGTTGCAGCAATTCCAATGTATGCGAATCAAGATCCTCGGCGATTGTTACTACTGTGTGAGTGGGATGCCGATTAGCCGACCCAATCACGCTGACATGGCCGTGCAAATGGGATTGGCCATGATCGAAGCGATCAGGTATGGGGCAATTGGGAATGGCGATTGTTTTGTTCACTATGACTCTGCTGGTTTATGTTTATGTTTGTTTTGTTCATGCGCATCTAGTGAAACATCAGGTTCATGAAATATCAGATTTATTGATCTCAAATTAGAAATCGAATAGCCTGAGACACAAACTCATGTGTCGTTGCCTAATACCGATGATTGATTGTCATGATGGTGGGTGTGCTGGAGGCAGGGATTAAGACTGAGTTCATTTGAGCTGGGGTGAAACGAATTTGAGACTTTGGTTTAAAATGTATAGGCAATCCGCCAGCTCATGGCACTCGCACACACAGGCTACATGCTACATTACTGCCGTCAATGAATGCATCTATTCTCTGCAGTTATCCATTGAAACATCCCCAAATTTTGCAACAGAGCAGAAAAGTGTTATGGCAAGCAGCTAATGAAAACCGGATTAATTAAAAAGCGGTAATCAAAGTAGGACATTCGCCCAAAGTGTACATCTTGTTTAGAAAATGGCGTGTGCTGCTGCATGCGCTGTGTGTATAAAAAGTGCCATGAGCCGATGGATTGCCCGTACTCTGTGACTGTGTACCAACTGTACTTGGCGCATCTTTAATTCAATATTCAAATGACATCAAATTGTGACAGACACAGACAGGCTATGATTTCGACCAGGATAATTATCGTTAAAGGGGCCGCGACATCATTATTTTTCACGATGCACCGCCTGATTTTATGTCAGAAATTGAAAGACGACATCCGAAGGAACATGTCTTACAAAGACAACAACATTAACCCGCGCTGTTTTCCGCATGAAAATCACCCCCGAACGTCGAATGTCAGGAACAAAAGTCAGTTTGCTGTAGTCGCTCGGCTGCTTGAAAATCAGGCATCGAGCTCAAAAAATTATGATATGGACTCGGTGCTTATGTAATATCTGCGAAACATTTTTCCGGCAAGCAGCTCCAAGCACCTGTCGACGTTGCAATTTTTGTGGCAGCTGAAATGTTTCGCAAATATTACATAAGCGCCGAGTCCATATCATAATTTTTTGAGCTCGATGCCTAATCTTCAAGCGGCCGAGCGACTACAGCAAACTGACCTTTGTTCCTGACATTCGACGTTCGGGGGTGATTTTCATGCGGAAAACAGCGCGGGTCAATGTTGTTGTTTTTGCAAGACATGTTCCTTCGGATGCCGTCTTTCAATTTCTGACATAAAATCAGGCGGTGTATCGTGAAAAATAATAATGTCGCGCCCCCTTTAAATGTGAATAGACATTTCAAAATCAAATGTAAATAACACAATCACAGTCGTCATCGCTATCCAGTTCAGAAACGACAAGGTTGCTTGGAAATCCCCACAGTTCCTCTCTTGAAAAGACGGATGTGTACATACAGTATGTGTCTCAAAAAAATAAAAGCAAGGATAATCAATTGCAGTATGGTTTCACCACAGGATTTTCAACATAACGTACGTACAAAGGTGGTGCACATGTGAACTGTGCAGCCCACACTATGCTGTTCAAAGGGCACTGGGAAACATCTTACACAGGACGGTCAGATCTAAACAAAAACCCATTTCTTTTGTAATTGGCTCCAAAATAAAATCTGTGTCTGTAAAACCCCGCTGCCTTTTCTGCCTCGTTTGCTAAAGTTCAAACCCGCCTTCCTAACCATTTGAATTGTTTTTCCTGGGCAATCATGAACAAACGCCATGCATGCATAGCGTCTGCTCCAAGCTTATTTGCTGATTCAATACTGTTGGTGCTGATGCACAATCGCTCCCCCTGCTGACCTGTGGCTGGCTTAATACTGGATGTTGGAGATTCCCGGAGGCAGGAGCAATGCACTTCGTGTTAATTCTGCTGGTCAGTTTGTCGCGCTAAATTTGACGCTGTGCTGAAATATCACCCGTCATTCGAAGTGTAGTTTCGTCTTGTATCCTTGACATTCGCAATCTCATATATGTACTGTTAGAGCCTATTTGCGTCTGATGGTTGGTAGGCAATAGCACATGTACATTTCTGTCTCACGTGCGTGCGAAACCCGTTCGAAGGAAACGAGCAATCACAATCGTTTTTAGGCTGTCTTGTCGGCTGATGGTTTTCTGGTGCCAATGGGCGATATGCGCAATGGGGGTACGTCAAGGCGTATGATCCCGAGCAACAGTGGTTACCCTCAAATGCCTCAACACATGCCAAACACCAATAGTCTTGACCAACCCAAGCTGGTGCCTCAAATTCCCTTCAACGTCCCTCCAAGCAATGCCCTCAACGTTGGTTATGCCCAAACACGGCCAGAAATGCCAATAGCCACTAATGATCGTGGGGCACCGGTGCTGGTGGCCAAAATGCATCAGACAATGCCACTGCAAGACACCGATCGTAGGGGTGAACTAGTGGCCACCATGCGCAAGGAAGTTCCGATGAACAAATTCAGTGTCCCGGCCGGGGTCATCAACGAATGCCTATCGTTCGAGATCAACTACGTTTGCGGCGCGAAGTGTACCGAGCCAACTTGTGCCTCTCGAGAACATTATTGTCCGAATAAATGTCTGATGAACAACCGTGCCTGTATATGCAATAACGTGATCGGATACGTGCGCACGCACAAGGGTGGACCGTGCATACACCGATCTGCCTGTCCATGTTGGTTATGTTGGAATTCACTAAGCTACGGTATGCCAAAGGTGTAGGCTTGTCTGGTATAGTGTGCGGGAACATGCGCACCTCATACCATATTTCCGCCATGTCCAAACCACATCAAAACCAGCTGCCCTCAGCTGTGGCGAGCTATATGTGTACAAGGGTGACCAAGACAGGAACACAACCCTTTTAGAGGACTCGTTCTTCACGTTTGGGCAAGCGGTTTGACACGAGTACATACATAGCTCGTCAGTCGAACGCACAAATTCCATGTTTTTTGTGTTAAAATATCATCGAATGAAACATTATCAAGTTGGTGTTATGGGCGGGACAATGAAAATTTGTGATTTTTTGCTCGGCAGTCATCAGCTTAACCAAAATCATGTTGTCGCACTGTTTGGCCTATAACTCCAGCTTGGTGATGATTCTTCCCATGATACTTGAACAAATAAAAAAACTGCGGAAATTTTGCGTTCGACTGTGCGCTACACACATCTCAAACCACATACTCACGCAGATAACGAGTTCTCCAAAAGAGTCACGTTTCTATGATTGTCACTCTGTACGACACAGTCATTTGAACAAGTTCACAACAACAGAGGTTTTATGACGTCGTCAACATTTTTTCAGAAGGCTGTGTAAAAAGAAGATTGAAGTCGACGTGATTTGTGCTTCCGAGACCACTCTTGTCGTGATCTTTTGGGGAATTTGGGGATTATCTTTTTGGTTGATTGACACAATGACGCGTTTGTAAAATCTCATTCTCACCAATTAATTAATATACAGAGATGCCTATATTCTCTCAATCTCATTAGTTGGTTATTGTAGCAGACGCCAACGCCAGCAACAGTTGTTGATTCACATATACCTGCGCTTGAACTTGTCGCTAAGAGCCGACTTCGGTTAGATGCGGAAACCGGAATACGAAAATAATTTTCTTGCAAAAGCACACAACAAAACCTTCCCAGTCTCCGGAAATACATACTTCGGGATTCTGCAAAATTTTGTGCACACAGATAATCGTCCGAAATCCGAAAATGATTCCGGATTGAACCCAAGTCCGCCCTTAGCGATCGGGATCGGTGGTGACCTATGTACCTATGTAGTATATGCAAACGCTGTATCGCCCTTGTTGACATCGCCGGACACACAAAATCGACCAAAAAAATCAAAATGAACTCCGTCTTGATGCACACTGCCAGATTACATAGAACGAGAAAAGGCCAACCAAACAACACATAACCAAAAAATAATCGAAACAGTCACTCTCTGTTGTCATTCCTGTTCCTTTTCAGCTCAACACGTGATGCCACCGGTGTGCCCGTTGACATGCGAATCGGCATACATTCTGGTTCGAGCTCAATTTTTTGCTTTTTTCCTTGTCTACACGCACCCAAAGTATACATAACGTATGTACATTCACGTCAATATGATGAAAGTCATTGTTTTTTGCCTACAGGTTCTGTATTCTGCGGTGTGTTGGGCCTAAAAAAGTGGCAGTTCGACATTTGGTCCGATGACGTCACGCTCGCCAATCAAATGGAATCCGATGGACTACCTGGGTAAGTTCGCTGATGTTTCACACCTTTCATTGATTGATTTGAAGAAACGACCATCCATTGGGCACGACAACAACGGGTCTACTCAATATCTGCGAAATCCATATTTTTCAGCAAGGTCCACATCACGGAGGCCACACGTGCGATGCTACAACAGAACTACGTGTTCCACTCAACCGCAAAGGGCAGAGTGAAAGGTTTGTGCTCTTTTAGTCACAGGAGGCCTCGCCCTGTGATATATACATACATAGCACTGTACACGATCACAACGCCTTTTATCGTATCCGCTATGCAACCGCACCTTCCATTTCCACTTCAGGTCAACACACAACGTATTTCATCGCGCCCGCCGATCCGGCGGAGGAGCACCTTTGCACCCATGATATAACACTACTGGACATTGATCCTCCGCATACAACGCAGGTGTATGGAAATTCCCTGACACCTGACCAGGATGCGTTGAGGTGAGGATACGGTAAAGCTTACTGTATGCAGTTTTAGTGTCTCGTACTCATGATAATGTCCATCTTGTTTTTTGAAACCTTTCACTTGAAACCTACACCGATTCTTGTCCGTACCTTCTATAATGTTTCGTTCCCTTATCAGATGTGCATCCCAACCGTCCACCAGTACCGTATGCCATTGTGCATCCAACACAACACCGACGAGGGAATCGATTAGAAGTCTTAACAACAGCAGCCTGGTCAGTTTGGGATTTCTGGCGTCAAACTTTTTGTGAAGCGATCTCTTCGGTCTTGGTCACGCTTAACTTTTTTGTGTTTTCGCACGATCTACGGGTGTGCGTGTGCAGTACCTGGTTGCTGTGTAGTGCACAAATCGTACCTGGCTTGCACACTTTGATCATGTTTGATTCAAACGCATATCTCAACAAACATGACCAGACGCAGGACCCCTCGACTGCAGCGCCGTACACCCCGCGACGTCGTCTCTCAACGGCGATTCTGGTGAATACACGCAGCAACAAACTCAATCAATTCTGGGGCTCGGATTCAACGCCGTTTGCCAATCTCGGCAGGAGACGATCATCGGCCAGAATTAGGCAACAGGTCGCCAAATTTTACACTGGTCACGGTCACTCCATCTGGCCCTTATGAGGAGCCCGTAGTTTGCTGTCCGTGCAGTTAAGATTTTCTTCTCATGCCTGGCCCTTTTACTTTTTCAGAGCCTGACTGTGGTGAACAATGCGCTCAGCACCTGTACTGTCAGGAGCATGAGGTATACGGTAGTTGTCTTGGCTTACTGTGACACTCTGGATGTATACCTACTTCTATCAGCCAACAATGTTTCAGTTTCTCGTGCACAACGCGAAAAACGGGTAACGGCACGTTGAATTGGTGGCTGCGCTTGGAGGGTCAAACTGGCAAAACGTATAAATCATTGGCAATGACTACCAGGTTAAACGATCGTGTGGAAACTTCGCTGCACACAAATCGTTGCTAACACATGACCCCTAATGCGCTGAAACTCTCATGCAGATTATTTACGAGCGACACGGCGGTGATGCTACTCACCATCTGCGTGTGCATGTGCATGCGTCTGTGGGTTGGTGCCCAGGATAATGCTAACGATATTATATGGTAAATGTGAAACATCAGGCAGCACAGCCCGTGTAACACCCAAACGTACAGGCTGATGTTTCAACAAAGGCTTTTTAATTGCAGGAGTTTCAGCGGCAAGACAGTCAACTGGCCCATGCAGCTTGGCGTGCACACAGCACTGGTGTGCTTCTGTGCGATCACACACATTACTGGTTGGCTGACGTTAAAGTCGGAAAGAATGGTTGGAATCGAATTGCCGTTATCTACCTGCTTGTGTTTTGCAATCTTTGTATTTTGTTTGCAAATATTGGTTTAAATTTCCTCTTGCCGTGTGTTGTTGCAGAGCTTCCAACTGCGCGGCTTTCTGATCATGGCTGGTTTCGCTGGCTCCGTTTCTGTACAGTGTTTGTATGAGGTGGGAAATTATTTCTACAGTATTAGTTTAATTGTATTCTAAATTTGTCATCTAATTACCGTCCGTTCACTCAGTGTAAGTTTCGCATTCGATTGCTAACGTTTCAGTTCAACCTGATCAGCACATCAACCGATCAGCCAACCACCGTAACCCAATGGTCAATCCATTTCATATCCACATTGTACACTGCCCTGTTGCACATGTACTTGGCATGTGTATTGTTCACTGTACCATTTTTCATACGTTGGTGATTACTTTATATTTGTTATGCGTTTGTGTTCCAGCTATCCAGTCTTGAGAACCTTGTACCACAACAACATAATTGCAGGGGTTCTCGCAGCCATGTGCGTTGCGGCCATCCATCTGTGCTCCCTACCCAGCAAGCTGCACCAAGTTGATGCTATAACAAGGTGAACAACTTAAATTTTTACCATTTCAAAAATGCGTATAACTTTTCTTTCGAAACCCGCTGGGGGTATTTCAGTCAATCAAACGTTTCGCATGTTCTCACCGACAGCGACGTTGACACGGTATGCCTGGATGCGATCCCGTGGCTGTGCGTGGTGCACGTTGCTGTCTCTATGATACTGATCACGATTATGTCCTGGATGGTCAGAGTGGTTCTGGTGTGGAAAGTAAACGTAGAAAATTTGAAAATTAAATAAAAAATATTGCAGTGCGAATTCGAGCATTGCGTGCAATGGGCGTGCGTGACTTCATTCCGTGACGAACGCGCCGAAGTGCAGCACACGAAGAACATCAACACGTTGCTCATTGAGAACATACTGCCCGCGCATGTCAGGGACTTCTTCCTCGACGAGAATCGACCGAGGGAGGTTGGTGCGGTTACGTTACGGTAGGAGGAATAGGGTAAAATGATTACGGTGTAGGATGTAAACAACTTTACTAATTATGGTAGAAAAGTTACAATCTGAGAGGTACTGTTGGTGGTACGAAAGTTACGGTACTGTAGGTTCATAGAAAAAGTGCAGCTTAGTTTGCAGCAGGGCATAAGGACAGTCATAACACAGTATTACTCAATACCATTCAAGCCCCGAAATTGCGCAGGAATTATTCCACGAGGCGCACGACAACGTGTGTGTGATGTTTGCATCGATTCCGAACTTCAAAGAATTGTGGAATGAATGGGATGTGAGCAAAAAGCTGGAATGTCTCAGGCTGCTGAACGAGATTGTGTGCGAATTTGACAAGGTCAGCATGTAAAAGTGCTTCATTTAAAGTGGAAATTGCACATTCCTAATCGCCCTTCAAACTTTGCAAGTGCTTAGACTGCAGTCTGGGCATCACAAAACTCAAATTATTTAGTATGAATTTGCTAAGATGCATCCATGAGATGCAGTTCAAAAGGAACCGCCGGGAAGAAAATTTGCCGCGGACCGGCCGAATTTCTACCTGCACATTCAGGGTTTCAAATGGTCTCGACGCGATCTGCTAATGTTTGCGTCAGACTCAGAACAAAATGTTTCGGCCCGCTCGCCACGCTGGTTGCACGGGCGATGCCGCACGCAATGAAAGAGAATGACGAAAATTTTCGAAATTTCTTTTGCGAGATGTGGCAAGTTGGCTGGTGCACCATGGAACATTTTGTTCTGACGCAAATATTAGCAGATCGCGTCGAGACCATTTGAAACCCTGAATGCGCAGGTAGAAATTCGGCCGGTCCGCGGCGAGTTTTCTTCCCGGCAGTTCCTCTTTATTTGCATCTTGTGGTTGCACGTCTGAGAATTGGCAACAAGTGATTTGACTTTTGTGATGTCCAAACTGTTATCTAAGCCCTTGTAAAGTTTGAAGGGCGAAACGAAATGTGCAATTTCCCCTTTAAGTTGTCGTCACTTAGTTTCTTTATGAAACATCACGTTTTAAACTGCAACTTACTCGGTAATCATTCCAGTTATTATCCAAGCCCAAGTTTTCGAACATCGAGAAAATCAAGACTGTCGGCAGTACGTACATGGCGATGGCGGGCATGAAACGAAAGGGCGCCACTGCGATTGGATGGGTGCGTTCACTGGGGGGGGGCTCTACCTCCTCTTGTGTTGTGCCATTATACAGTTCACTCGTGTTATCATGCCCATTATTTTGAATAGATCACGAATCTCACACGGCGTCGACAAAGCAATGCCCATTTTGTCTGTGGTGACAACTGCTGTTGTGAGGGTGACAACCGTAAATTTTGGTTGACTGACCGGTGGTGCAGCACTACATCTTCAGTTCATCTCATAAAGTGCACCATGTTTGCAGGACACAACACGCAACGTAGCCGTCATGGTAGACTATGCACATTCGATGCAACGCGTGTTGGAGGCGATTAATAGGGACGCGTTTCAATCGTTCAAACTCAGAATTGGTTGGATTCGCACTTTGAAGCATTTTTATGTTATTGTATTCACTTAATTACTGGAGAAACAGCGATTATGGACTTGCTTTCCGTTCTTACTCAATTTTTATCGAATTTGTATGTGAAGTTCACCCAGGTTAATCGGAGCTAGCATGGTAATGCTAAGCGACATATGGTTCATTCCTTATATTGCGTGAGTTGAAAAATTTAAACTCACGCCATTTTCACAAGACTTAACTTGAGAAGCCCAAACTTGCACACAACTTGTACGGCGTGGACTTCTAGGTCCACACAAAATTTCATCCCGCTGCGTGCCCACACGCGCAATCGCGGGCAAGATACAGTTGAAATTTTTGTAAAAACGTTCTTTCCCTTTTTTTTTCCACAAAAAACTAGTCAGGGCCCAGACGTTACTGAACACCAAAAATGTTAATATCGCATATAGGGTTTTCGCACACGAGAAACACGATGGTGCTATCGCCGACTTCGTAGCTCCACGACTGAGACCGGTTCCAGACCATGACCACGACTTTTTGTATGTAAAGTGTGCTTCCCGAAGTAAAATTTCCCCGAAAAGTTGGGTTACCAGAACTATTAAAGTTGTTTATGTGGTTTTCGCACTCGAGAAACACGGTGGTGCTATCGCCGAGTTCGTAACTTTTAGTATGAACGGTTCCAGACCATGACTTTTTGTACAGAAAGTATGGTTCTAAAGCCAAAATCAGCGGTTATATGTGTTTTTAATCGTTGTTACGTCAAACATATATTAATTCCAATTGGTTAAATGTTTTTCAGCTCGAAAAGAGCCATAATGGACGCTCAGACACACACAACAATGCATTAGTGCACGCTACGTAGTTGCCTGATTCATAAAGCGCACAATGTATTACCCACAACACACAGCCAGCCAGCCAGCACACACACACAGGCAGGCAGCCAGCACACACACACACACACAGGCAGCCAGCACAACAGGCAATGCAGCAATGCACGCGTAGTTACATATATAGTAAAGTGTGTGAAGGTAAAGTGGCGAAGCAGTGATGTCCGAACGGTTTAACGCGCATCACTGGAGACGAAAGGTCGCGGGTTCAAACATTCAAGCGCGCAGCGAACTTTGTTGTATTTTACTAACTTTTAATGAATTCTGGGTAACATTTTTCAATTTTTTTCGTGTTTTCATTTGAGATTAATTATTAAGTACAGGTGCGGTTCGCAGTTTATGCGCTGTGATGTCATTCATTCATGATAAAATACCCACAAGATATCAACTTCTTAATTAAAATTGCTGTTGCTCTCTAACATTCGAAGCTTTTTCCGCATTTATAATTTGACTTTCGTGGGAAAGTTAAATAGTAGTTTTTACGTAACATTGAATCCAAAATCAGATGCGGCGGCCAACACTAAAGCAATCTGGAGACTGATGTTTGACACTTATTTCATTGCTGAAGCTGGAGGGACAGGGGGCATGGAAGTTCATTGCACAGCTTTGCTTGGTGCTAAACCAACAAGTGCCATTCTCTGAGACGATGCGCAATCAGTGCGCTATAAATGATGGTACCTAGGGTGTCAAATACATACCTGGGGGTAAATTAAAAACAATAAATAACTTGACAGGTTACCATGTTCCTCAAAAGCATAGACATGCGCTATGGGGGGGGGCGCACTGCGTTGGTCTTGCTTCAGTGGTGGGTGAAGACGCAGACACAAGCGTCAAGCGTGTCTCCATTATTAGAACTCCATGGTGAAATCGAAACACAAAATTGGCCTTATGTCACGATAACCACCGATTCATATATCCTGCCAAAAAGTACAGCATCCTTAAACCGGGCCTGCCGTTATTGTTTTTTGGGTTTTCGACCTCGGTTTTTTACATTAATCGCTAATTGGCACTGGGATGAAGGGATCGATCCACCACAGGCCGCCGGGATGAAGAAGAACATTAACCTTCAAGAACTTCACCAAACTGGCGTTTATCCACCGAAATCGATCCACCAACATGGCCGCACGGGAAGCAAACTATCCAGAGGGGATCCCCCAATATTGACGCACCATGTGTGCATGTACGAAACTCAGGTTATTTCCAAAAGCAAAGCGCCCAGGAGGACATCTCAAATCACAGAGGTGTGGTATGGGCGGCGCGTTACTAAGTGGAAAAACCGAGGTCGAAAACCAAAAAAACAATAGCGGCGGGGCCGCTTTAAACTAACCACCACACCTCATGTGCGTTGATAACTTGAGAAAAGTCTGATGGTCGACATTTTCTTAGTTAGAACCATTGGTTGCCGGAACTGAAAACTTTCTGTGCCTGATTTATTCGGGTTCCCTGTTTGGCGCTTGCGCGATATAAAAGAACGATGCAAGAAAGAAAAATGCCCCAAGGGGCATAAAAGAAATATGGTTCCCTGGCTGACTGGCATAAAAGGACGATACTAGCTTGCACCACTTTGTTGATGTTTCATGAGGCACTGGAATAAACGTAAGTGTGTTCTGAGCTGTTTGATGCCGAACAGTAGATATTGAACCATATTCCCGGCGCGAACTCTTTTGAACCAACACCCAGCCGATATCGAAACTTTCGTGAAAACCTACTTATTTAGGCAACTGTTTCTTCTTTTCAACCTCACGACGGTAACTGTGCAGTCTTCAGTTAAGCACGATGATTCAACAAGGAGAGGAGTAAACAGAATATTGCACTCTTTCAATATCTCCATGCCCTGTGTCTCTGGTGGCAAAACAGCACGCGCCGGGAATATGGTTCAATATCTACTGTTCGGCATCAAACAGCTCAGAACACACTTACGTTTATTCCAGTGCCTCATGAAACATCAACAAAGTGGTGCAAGCTAGTATCGTCCTTTTATGCCAGTCAGCCAGGGAACCATATTTCTTTTATGCCCCTTGGGGCATTTTTCTTTCTTGTACCTATTTGCCTAACATGGTCAGGCATGTCCTACGGGTCAGTGTTGGCTGGCGTGATTGGAGCACAGAAGCCACAATACGATATCTGGGGTCACACGGTCAATCTGGCAAGCCGAATGGATACACATGGCATGCCTGGTCTAATACACGTTAGTTCCGCGGGCGGGCGCTTCATATTTTCCCACAATCACCATTTGGTCTGACATGAGTGCCTAATGAGTCGCCATTGGGCATGACAACATCTTTAGCTCGCATGGTCCAGTCCAGACCTCGAGCTAAACTACTGAAAATTCGGACAGCTCGAGTTCTCAAGGCTACTTCGTTCATGCATGCAGGTATCACCCGACGCCGGTTTCGCCCTATTTCGTCACGGATACAAGCTGCAGCCGAGAGGTGCCATCAAAGTGAAGGGCATCAGTGAACCGATCGAAACGTTCTTTCTCAAACTCGCCGATTGATTATATGTATATCGAGCTTGAAACATCAGATTATAATTCATATATTGAGCTTGGAACATCTGATTATAATTCAGTATCATACTGTACATGTAGGACTGCGGGTGGTGTCTGCTGTTCTTGCATCATTTTCTACAGTGGTCATGTCATCATTGTATTTTTTCGCTTATTCTATGATTTTCTCTGCTTATCTATTGCAAGTTTCAGATTGTTTCTGGGGCATTTTTTTCTTTTAAACTGTGATTACGAGTGAATTAATATTTGAATCTCCTGTCCAATGTTTCACGTTGTTTAAAGTTGTGGTATTGTAACGTTGTCTCAAATTATTTTGATCAATTTTTATAAGTTTCATGTGCAATACTGAGCTCGTGAAAAAATGTCATAAAAATCCAACTTGTGTGTTTTTGACAATGTCCTAAAAAATGAAAACTATACGTCTGACGTCATAACTGAACTGCATACACACACAAACTTGGCAACCAATTTTAATCATAGCGCAAAAAGAAGTTGTAAAATTTTTTAGCAACGATTAATGGTTCGAAGGAAATGTACAACAAATTGCAGCAGTTGTAAAATTATGAGGACAAAGTGACGTCAGTAGACGACAGAAGAAATGTACAAAAAAATTTGCACAAAGATTTTTTAGCTGTACAAGCAATGTTTCAATGTACAACAATAAAGTACAGCACAGATTGTGCGCAAACGTCGCAACCTAAACCTGAATTTTTGCGGATTTTCACTTCATGCGGTAATTTTTTTGATGATACACAGATGTCTCAAATAATATTGTTGGAGTGATTTTTTGAATATTTAACGGCACCCACGATAAACTATTGATGTGCAAAGCTGGGCGTTGCCCGTGAACATAGACTATTTTTCAATAGGGTACGGTACGTGAGAACTTGATGGAACTTGCACAACATTAAAAAACTGTTTTGTGCATATTGGAATTTTCATTGTTGTCTGGTCAGGTGAAAGCGCACAGTTTAATTTTCGGATAATAACAGGTGTTGTTTGCGCGCTAGCTGCACATGCGACTATTATGTGAATTTAAGTGACCAGAATCAACCAGAAAATTGTGATGTTACGTCATAATAGCCTGCGGCTTAACGTCTTGTCATTGTTAAATTTGTCATTGTTGACAATACGAACGACAAACTGTTGTTGTTCTTCACACTTCCTTTCCTTTCCTGATTATCTGGATGGCGTCCAGTTTTTTTCATTTATGCGATGTTTTTCCATCGAAATAATGATAGTGGTGAATCATTCTTCAAGGACAGTGTGTGCGTATTGAATCTAACTTTTGATTTCTAACCGGAAGTCAGAAAATTTAGCAGTTCATAAAAGTGCATGCTTTTAAAAGTCGTATCAGATTCAGCCTTTGATATATTGTTTTTGAAAATTACAACTGCAAGATTGCGGTTGTTCCGATTTGAGTCAAGTTTCCCACAATTCAGTCAATGTGCACTGAATCTTGTTTTAACACAGGTGCGACTGTTGTGTTATTATTACAGTTTGCATATTCGGCGCCAACCCGTCCAAAAATTGTCTGATTTCTAATTGAACCTTACAAGCAAAAACCAGGTTATGCGGTTTTGTAGGCCATCGCACCAAAGTAAACGCAGGTAGTTTTGTTGGAACTCATAAACCGCACTCTCGCACAAAAAAATTACAGTTACCACCACCATGAAGTAAAAACTAAGTTTCTGTGAGTGAAATAAATGAGCAAATTGCACTAGAACATGAAAGTTCGGAAATGACAAAGGTACCAGGCTTCCTATTATACGATAGGTGTAATTTGATTGTGAATTGTGAATAAAAAACTTTCCTCGTGTTTGCCCACCAGCTGGTACTGCATATCAACCGCTCAGGTGGTCCCATCGAAAGGAGCATTCTGATGCTGTGCTGCGCATAGCAAATTAGTCAGGCGGTGCTTAAAGGGGAAAGTGCACATTTCTAATCGCCTTCCAAGTTTTACAAGTGTTTAGACAGCAATGTGGGCATCACAAAAGTCAAATCACTTGGTATAAACTCTCAAACATGTACCGAGGAGATTCCGTTTAATTAAAGCTGCTGGTCAACAACCCATCGACCTCGCTAAATCTTGGGGGCAGTGCACATTAAGAAAGGTGGGATATCGTGTTACTCGACTCTGACTTGGAGAGTCGATTCGTTCCTTCCTGATGTTTCACGGCCAGGTTGAAGATTGCCCCTTAGTGAAAAAATGCAAAAGTTATGCCGGCTTCCCGTGGAAAGCACAATTCACTACGACATTTAAGAATTTCAGAATATCAAGCACAAACATTTATTTCATCGGTATGATATACGGCTTTGCAGGAAACAGCTTGCATCCTAAATGAGAAAACATTTAGTTCCAAAAACCTGGTGTTTTTTGGTCACCGTTTTCTTCGCCGATAATTTTAAGCATCTGCGATTGACCAGCAAATGTGTTGATCGGACACAAAAATCCTCTAATTACTGTGTCATAACCTGTGCTTTTGAGTTCTCTGCACCAAACACAGCTAATACAATAATTCGGACAACATGCGCAAGTCGGTCATTATCAGCGCGCGCGCTCAAAAACAACGTGCAGATTCGAGCACTCAAAAATGTTTTGTCTTTTTTGGGGTCGCGCACGCCCATAATGACCGACTTGCGCATGTTGTCCGAATTATTGCGTTAGCTGTATTTGGTGCAAAGAACTCAAAAGCACAGGTTATGTACACAGTAATTAGAGGATTTTTGTGTCCGATCAACACATTTGCTGGTCAATCGCAGATGCTTAAAATTATCGGCGAAGAAAACGGTGACCAAAAAACACCAGGTTTTTGGAACTAAATGACTTCTCCTTCAGGATACAAGCTGTTTCCTGCAAAGCTATATATCATACTGATGAAACAAACGTTGGTGCTTGATATTCTGAAATTATTAAACGTTGCCGCGAATTGTCCTTTCCACGGAAACCCGGCAAAATTTTTGCATTTTTTCACTGAGGGGCAAACTTCAACCCGGCCGTGAAACATCAGGAAGCAAGCAATCGACTCCCCAAGTCAGGGTCGAGCAACACGATATTCCACCTTTGTTCAGGTGCACTGCCCCCAAGATTAAACGAAGTCGATGGGTTGTTGACCAGCACCTTTAAGACAAGCCACTGGGAACAAAATTCGGCGCGGACCGGCCGAATTTCTACCTGTGCATTCAGGCAAATTGCCTGATCAAAAAGCTCTCAAGGCGATGGAATGTTTCACATAATTTTTGAAACTCCCTAACTATAGAATTTCGCTTTTCTTTATATTTCGAATTTCAATGAATTGTTAAAGCGTGTCTGCTAAATGTTTCATGCTCTGCTTGTCACGCTGGAACAATTCGTCGAAATTCGAAATATAAAGAAAAGCGAAATTCTATAAGAAAAGCGAAATTCTATAGTTAGTGAGTTTCAAGAATCATGCCAAACATTCTATCGCTGTGACAGCTTTTTGATCAGGCAGTTTTCCTAAATGCGCAGGTAGAAATTCGGCCGGTCCACGCCGAATTTTTTTCCCGATTGTTACCTTTAAACTGCTTCTTCTGGGTACACGTTTGAGAGCTTGTACCAAGTGAGATGACTTTCATAATGCCCACACGACTGTCTAAGCATCTGCACAGTTTGAAAGACGATTAGGAATGTGCAATTTCCCCTTTAAAGTGCACAACCAATTTGGCTGTTGAAACGGGTACGGTTTGTTGAACAACATTGTCCAAAGTTCAGGGAACAGGTTTGAATGAATTTTAAGCTCATAACATTATACTTATGTATTTACGTGTCTGGCAGTTAATGTTGTGTTTTAGTGTAACATTGATCTTGACACGTTCGGTGAGATTTTTCTTGTCAGAGCGGGTACTTTTAATATGCACGGTGGTATACCACGCATTTAAATGAAAGCAGCCACTCGCTTGAGAAAGATAGTTTCGACCGTTTCACCAGTGATAGTTCGTTTAATTGTTTCATATACTACCGGAGTTTTCCATTTTAAGCCCCACGGGTTCTGTTAAAAGAAGTGGAATATCGATAATTTGGCTTCAAACACACATGTACAGGCTTTATTCAGAATCGGTTTTCAAGACCGGTTTCCCGGCGTCTTTTGAGATTTGCCCAACTGATCCTCCTCTTGGGTTGTGTCGACTTATATCACAATCGCTTCATGTGCATCTCAAGCATTTGCGTAACTCAATCTTGGAGCCGGTTTTCGCTGCAAAAAGTTAAAAAACCACTTTACAAGGTTCATGACGGAACTCTTCCGTTTACATTCAATGTCAAGCGGGAACTACTGCATGTACCAAATTGTTAAAATCTTTTCATTTTCCCAACGATCAGAACTCTTGTTCATTATGGTGCCCATGACCTCAGCACTGTTTTATATTGACGACGAGCAAAACTACCAGTATGGTTTCATAATAAATCGCCAGGTGGAGAACACCAAATTTGCCAACCTGATTTTCCCACGCTCGTGCAAATGTTGAATTCCTCATACACGCTATATCCTTGCTCATGTGCACAACTCTCACCAAAAAACTGTTGGTAATTTTTTGCCAATTCATTTCACATGTTCACCACACACCGAATAATGTGCTCCAGTGGCATTGCACCAATCAAGTCAGAATCGGTTACAGATGTTAACACCGTAGTTGTTTAGGTTTTACTCATAAAATGATAAATAACTTTTTGGAGTTTGGTCTGGTTTGTTTGTTGTAACGGGTTTGTGCAGCAACAGAATGTGCGTGGGAGGGGCGGCCTTACCACGTCTGACCGCAAAAGACACAACGTGCGTTGCAAATAGTGTATCTGACATAGAAGTGGTGACTGAGAGGTTGCAGAGGGAGGACAATGCTTAGAGTACATGTACATACACACAATATAGTACCTATATGTACAATGTACCTCTCTGAAATTGTTGATGTTTGGTTGCTGCACGCATCGCATTGCCAGAATAATACAAACACAAAATATAATGCTCCTCCCACCGAATCACAAAAAAACTGGCCCACGTTATCCGTCAACATGCGTATAATATTCAGTTGCAATTTTAGCGAGTGGCAGACTTTATGGCAGGCAAGCCTCCGGTTCACGTTTCTGAATTTTCACTGCACGAGATAAACGGTCAATGGTTTTAGTAAACTCATTACAACTTGTACCATCGATGTGGTATTTAGCATCGATGAATTTTATTGATTTTCTAGGACCCTGGCATGTATGTAAGCAGTTTATGTTGTACATCAGCTTTTGTATGTAAAATAAACATTGCACTTTCATAATTTCATTTTACAATGCGAATTTGTGCAGTGCACTCAAGGCAGTTGAAAATCTGGCCTCATTCTGCGAGTGAAATGACATCGCGGGTGGGCGCGCAAGTTTTGTGACCCAAAAGGTGTCCATTTATTCGCTTTCATTTCGTTGTTCAGGTTTGTTTTTAGTACATATGAAAATATATTCGTATTTATTCAATATCACACTGCGTGTGCGTGTTATCTTGTTGAATTGTTGACGATTTGACTCCTAACATCTTTGTTTTCGCTTCGCCGCATGGTTTGTGTTGTATGCGGTCTCGTCCCCGCAAGGTGGGCTTTTCCCGATAAAATAGTCCTTCAAAGGTGCTGGTCTTTCATCACAATTATTGTCTCACGAAGTTGGTGCTTTTGCGAAAAACTTTTAAGCGATTTTTTTCAAAAAAGTCCCAGAAAAGTAATGATGATGTCACTATAAACCAGGTGGACTGCACGGGTATCCACTTGACTTGTGTGGGAGCAACAAAGGTGTAACTTTAGCACTTGAAATCCTCGAAACTTTTCCGCCAATCTTGCCTTGCGCGACTAGGCCGTGAAATAGCGCGACCTTTGTAAACAAATTCGCTGTTTGCACACAAACACAATAGTCATATTGGGAAAATTCCAATTATGGATCTTATGTTTGGTTTTTGTGGCTTGCTCTATGATGTTTTTTCATCATTAACGCTGTTGTAAACGTCTGCAATTGGTAAACACTGGTGTTAAACATATAAAATAGCTTTCAGGCAAAGCATGTTTGTTTTGAAAATTAGGGTCGAAATCCTGTTTTCCGGAGGAATGTCGCTTATGCTACTAGCAGTTCCGCTCTTGAAAATATCCCCACGCAGTAACATGTCGTTACATGTAATAAATGTGTTACCTATACTGTACTTCCGCTCCGCCCACAAGATTATCATTTTGGTTCAACTGTCACTCAACATGCAGTTACGGTAATCTGAGATGAGAATATAAAGGAAACCTACATCAACATGAGCTCGATTTCGCAGCTGGCTCCAGTCTTTTGAAATGTTATACATACGTTGTACAGGCACAGTTTGCCTTTATCTTGCCCTAAAGTCGCTAACTCTGTTTTCCCCACATCCCTTCATTCTCTCGGCTGAGAATGTTCTCGGTGATGGTTGGACCCCTTTCTTTCATTGAGGCACCTGTAATTTCGTACCCTTCCAAGACGTTGTTATTGTCAACAAGCGTTCGCGCGTGTTTTCGTTCACAACCGAACTCTGCCACTTTCATGTTGCAATTGCAGCAACTTTTTCAACATAGTTCCAATTTTAACGTGTATTTGTGAAACGGTTCCCATTTAATTTTGTTGGAGTTTTTCTCAAAATGCATTTCTGAACCAGAAAAACGTTTTTGAACAACATTTTGAAAAGACAGGGTTGTGATCGGGTAAACAGCCCAGAGAAAATACGTTTGTATGTTTGTTGTTTATTTGTTCAGAATGTCGGATATTTCAGAACCCGAAAAAGTTTTCAATTAAAACGATGCAGGTCTTATTGTTTCACTGGTAAATAAATATGCAATTCATGCTCAGAAACATTTTCGTGTTGTAAATAAGCATGAAAAACGACAACATTTGGGTTAACGGGTAACTTTGCGTTTACTCAGCAATTAACAAGCAACCCTTGGGATCATCATGAAAATTGTGAGCGAATTACTCGCTCTGAAATTAACGTTTGGAATGCTTTATAAAATGTTGGAACACCCGATTTCACGTTGTTTATAACTGTCTTTATTTATGACCACAATTTGTCACTCAATCAAAACACTTTTTCCACAGAATTATTTCATGCCTGTTAAAAAAGTATAGGTTTTGATTTGAACTTATTGGCGGGCAGTGTTGCATACATGTGGTATATTCTATGACATTTTTACTTTTCAATCCAGTTTTCGCTAAACTCACATTTCATATTCTTCATGTTTTTCTCATTCAATCTAACAACGGCAATCAACAAACGAATAAGCTCTCGCCTCACCAAGCTTTTACAATGGAGTGTATATGTATCTCTACTACATTCTTAGAAAGTGGGAAAACTTCAAGTTCTTTTGTGATTTTCGTTCCTCAATATGATGAGGACGCGTAAAAGCAGGCATCTCGGTAAGCGAAAAAAAACTTGAACTTGTGAAGTATAGGAAAGAAGGCGCATGTATACCTTATATATAACCAAATATCTTGAGTGAGAACGTAAATGTTCACCATTTTCGCTTTCAAACTGCTCCTCGATTTGCAAACTCAAGTTTTTCTAAATCCATTTTCAGATCAAATTCAAAAATTTTTGCAAAAATGATCGCCTATTTATTATCAGCGATTGTCTATCTTGCCACACTGGCAGTGGGTAAGATTTTTTGGATAATTTGAAAAGTACTGAAATCTATAACAATAGCCGAATTCCGCGTTTCAGCACAATATGATGAAGGTCCCTGCTCGCAGACCAGGCCAACGCAACCAGTGCTCAATTGTCAGGCACCTGAAAGACAGGTAACCGATGACACACTTGAAAGCTTGAAACAACGATGGTTGCTTTTTTTTACTAAAACTTAAATTTGTCCAACCAGATCTTCTACTATTTCGACCCCGAGCACCGTGAGTGCCTCGCATTCTCGATGCAATTGTGTCCCGGTCAACTGCCACCGGAGGGCAATCTGTACGCGAGTTGGAGTAGCTGCTCTGAGGATTGCAAACTGAGTAAGTTGACTTTTCAACGATGTGGTGAAAGGCAGGGCGCATAAAAAACAGAAAGTGACTGTGGTTGATAGACCGTTACACTACCCGCAGAGTGTAGGTACATTTATCATCTGCTCATTCGTCAAAATTGTTTCGGCCACACCTTAACTGCTGCAGTGGATTGCCAATCGCTTGATTTGCGGCTTGAACGCCGATGAAACAAATTATTCAAAGAACACACACAAATTATAATTATCATATTGACGTGAGACTATAGACTTTTATGGACATGAGAAAAGCCCCTGTTCTGAGGCCTTGTATTCACTAGGTAGAGTCTTCGAAACGGTATAAACAAGAGTTGGGTGCATAGGTCGGTGTAGCTCGGTCGGAAACTCGATCGGTGTGAGCTCGGTGTAAACGTGTGGTGTTAACGTGGAATGTTTGAAGTTTGCACCGAACTCGCCGAGCTTTCGAGTTTGGCCATGTGTACATTCACTGCACCATCAGCGGTGTTCATCAGTGTGTGAATGGCGGATCACAGATGTATAGTAAATTTCCAAATTCGCTGCCGCACAGTAATATGCGCCACATAGTTAATGTCAAGTTCTAAACCCGAACGCTAACCATACGCGGCTCTGAAACATTGCGCGCAGCTGCCTGGCTGGCTGGCAAGCTGCGTGTGTGTTCGCTGTCCGAATGTTTCACAAGTTGGTTTTCAGGTTCAGAACCTGACATTAACTATGGGGCGTACTTTACTGTGCGGCAGCGAATTCGGAAATTTATTATACCGACCAACCAACGTGCAATATCTCACGCAGCATTTGAATTTCAGTGGACGGCCCATCGTGTGTAGCCGGTCACGAACCGTACAAGGACCCAGCAACGGGCAGACACATCATGTGCCAACAGTCGGGCCAGCAAACGGCCGAGTGCCCAAGTGGTTGGATGTGCAGAATGGGTGCTTGGCACGGCATGTGCTGTAATCGACAGACTGAAGGTAGACCACGAATAGAGGGACATCAAGATTGCTGATCGGATGTCTGTTTTGATCACGTGACATTTCGTTTGAGAACACATTGCCAACTATCCACCGTGCTGATTCTGACTAGCGTTACTGTTGCCATTAAATACTTGGCGATATCAGATTTGTTAGGTAATCTTAGAGTACCATGCACAATTCCAAAAACTTACATGACCATCACTGATCAACCCAAAATCGATCAAAGGTCATCTGCTGTTTCAGGACAAACCGAGTCAGTTGTTCACACGCATTTTTACAATGGTCAAATAGAACCACCCTTGCTGTCTTTCCAGAGAAATACGAGCGGAACTACAGGCCATTGTGCAGCAACGACATCAACATCAAACCGATCAGCATAGTAACCGGTGGCGTCCCACTGAATTTGATGGGCAGATCGTGTCAAGACCAATTCTGTCCAGACAACAGTGTTTGCGTGCAAATGGATGCGTTCGCACATTGTTGTCCCGCGCAGCAATCACATCAAGGTTATACATTATATACGTTCCGGCGGATGCCAAATAAGTCCCCCGGGGCTAACATGTTCTCAACATCAACTGTGCAGCATAATTTTTGGTTTTGCCCTTTGTGTTCATTTTTCACAATCACGCGGTGTAGTATGTAGGTCATCATCAGTGCGAAGTGCAGCAAATGGTCCGCAAAATTAAATATTTCAATTCTGAAACATTACAGTTTCACATTTTTTCAAAGTTTCCGATTGACCTGCGTTGATGTTTCAGTGCCCTCATCCGACCCTCGCCGCACCATACCTTGTCCCAACGGTCTACCTGCTGAGCACCACAGGAACGAAGTGGATCACTGCAGTTACGGTGGCAACAAATGTTTTGAGGTTAAGATTGGGTTTTTGTGTCAGCGAATTGCTTGTTAGGCCTTGGATGTCATCGGCCTTGTTCTAATTGTCGTGCTAGAACAGGATGGGTTCTTTATATTCTTGTTGTTCCGTCAGTTTCTGCCGCATGAGGGGAACCAGTGCGCTTCTCCAGTGCCAATACACCACACATTGGTTCAATATGTATCACAACAAATAACGTTTCAGCGAACTAACGTGTGCACCAACCTGGGCCGAGGGGTGAACGGTTGTTGTCCAAGACCGCAATTGCAAAATGAGGGTGTGAATGCGCACAACAATAACGCATTGAGAAACGACAATCAGTTACAGCAACTACACAGAGCTGAGAGGGATAATGGTTAGTTTTTGTGTGCACAGCGTGACCTCGTAAGGCTTCCAACTGCATACGTTAGGCTCCTGCCAACGATGTGACAGCAGTGAATTTTGCCCGTTTTCGTGGAAACGGTCGGTGCACAAGAACATCGTCAGTGCAAATGCACCAACTGGCCAAAGTGACTAACTGTAGGTTTATTAGGACGCAATGTGTTCAAGCAAAGCAACGGGCCCGGTGGCCCCACCCACCGTTTATTTTTTGACAACGAGTCCGAAGCGTGTGTCTAAGCCTAAAAAAACCAGCATGGCTGATGTTTCAGAAATGTCGTCGAGATTAAGCGAATTTTTTGTTTATGGCACTTATTCGGAAAACATTTGACACCAACAGTACCTTCCCTTCCTATTTCAGGGGCTGCGAGCCTGGCCATGTCGGTGACCCCAGTGATGCTCTCAATACTGGCGTCAAAGCTACTCATGTAACGCAGTTGAGGCACGCAATCCAATTTACGCAAGCAACGGGTGATATTGATAGTATATCATGTGGTGAGGTTGTTCCGGTCAAGCCCTTGTCATTTATCGCACTCGACATCAAAGCTGGGCCCTAACAGCCTCACTTCCTCACTCACTTGACAGAAACCGAGATACACTATGGGAATGTTAGTTTCTGTCGATAACTTGTTCTTTTGTTGTGCTACGAGCAGGAGCTTATCTCACTTTCACATGTCATTCTAACAAGGATCAAAAATATAAGCCGGCATCATACGTATTCTGCTTTTTTTGTTTGAAACACTAAGTGAGGGCATACGGTAAGGTAAGATTAGATAAATGCGGAATGCGATAACTGTTTTTCAATGCTGTATTTGCCGATTGCAATTTAGTGCATACGTATAATTTTTGTGCATATATTTTATTAGATTCATAAAAAAATTTTTGTTCGTTCACGAAGAACTATGGTGGTACTCATCATTTCTGCATTAAATGAACAAAACAATGAGAACCTAACGCGAGATCAAACATTGGATGAACAAGGAATAATAATATTCACATGGTGAAAGTTGTCACAAAATTACACGGAGCACATATGTAGCATGTGTGAGAGTGAACCTCAACAAGGAAAGTATAATAACATTCATAGAGCTGGATATAAAAAAAATCGCAAAATGAGTCCATCGGTTTTTCATCGCAAAAGTGAACAGAGATACATACATACCTACATATAGATGCCTATACACCGTTGCATACGTACTGTAGGTTTGTGGTGCTCAGGCGTCCGACACAGGAGCCAGAGACTGTTTGGAGTAAGGACCGGGTCTGGTATCACTTTCGGCGTGTTCACCACTCACATGCCTGTTTTTGGTCTACCGTCCGTCCTGCGCCTGGTAGTAGTCCTGCAGGGCTGTGCGCATCGTGTATGAGGCCGGGATCAGAAACTGCGCCCCGCTTCGACGTCGCGTTATGAAACGTTTTGTCAGGCGCACTGAAAAATGTACCTTGCACAAATATATTACAGTCTTTGTGACCAGAGCAGCATATTCGCATGTATTATGCACTCGCCGATCCTGGCATTCAAACAATATTCCTGGATAATTCCAAGTTATTCTTACCATCATCATCAGGATATTCGACGAGCAATACCCTTCTGCGCGACTGTGCAAAGGGATGAGGTTCAGTGTCCATCTCTGGCCTTGTTGAGTCAGGCACAAAGTCGGGTAATGCAAGATCAGAACCGATCTGATCGAGTTCGGTCTGATCCAAGTGCAAGGGCAAACAGTTGGATATGCTTGCGAATAGCACTAGGACACTCGTCAGCTGCAGCAGATTGGGTAATAGCATTTTAGGAGTTCTAATTCGTCAAGAACGATGTGAATAGTTTTCACGACGATTCGTTTTGCGTCACCGCAATGATTAAGCATGAACGCTCATTTATCAGAAATCGGAAAATAAACTTTTGTCAGAAATAGCTTCTCAGAAAATATGTGCCTCAATTGCTCACGACCAGTGTCAAGAAATGTGACCAAATGTCCTTTAGGACAAAATCTAACGTCGAATTCAATGAAGCGCTTCTAACTTTGAATGATCCACCAGGCTTTCTCTCAAACAATGCGCTTCCCGTGTGGGTCACGTCAAGTCAAGAACTTAAAAAAGCACGAAGGATTTTAGAACGCAGAAAAAAAATGCAGCACGTTACCTGGAGGCTAAATGAGGTAGACGGACCGTGAAGCGTCAGACAGTGTCACAATACAGTGTGGACGTTTCATCCTTTCCCATAGTTAAGGTTTGCATGCGCATTCACAACCACCAGGCATTGTTTGCTTTAGCGCTTACAAATAGTATAGGATGCCTGCCACTGGCTGCCGCATGTGTTGTGCACGGGTCATTTCAGGTTGATGTTTCACCTGAAGTAGCAAGCAAGAATATTTTCTTACTATGGGTAAGGATTAAACGTCCGCACTGTGCATTAGAAACGTATACACCACACCTGGGCGTGACCTTCCACTTTGCGGAACCCACTCAACAAGAAAATGTAGGGAATACTGCTGTGTTTGTAATATAATTATTCAATATGTACGCCTACTACTGGAGCATTCCATATGTATCCCCCCCCCCCCCCCCGAATGGGTCAATTTCTCGTTTTGGTTAATCTTTGGAAAATTTTCTACCTCAAACAGAGCTCCCGAATAGTTTCCGAAAAGATCAGCAGGGGCTCTTATTTGGGATAAAAAGTTTTCAAAATACCTATCAAGAAAGCAAAGATTTTCCACAAAAGAAGGTAAAACGGGCCATTTTTGCATATTTTTATGGATAAACTGTTATAAGATTTGATTACATACCCGTGCTTTTGCTTAAGTACATACAAAGTAATTGTGATCACATGCTATCACATTGCCGATTAAAGACCCCAAAGCTTAAAACCCTGCACAAATTCTTTTTGATTTTGAGCTGCGCGCTGTTGTTGCCGCACACTTTCCTCTTTCTTTTTCCATTTTCTCCTTTTTCCGACTGACCGCTTTCTGCTTTCTATGTTTGAGCTCTGCGTTTGCGGTTACGGCTACTCGCTGTGCGCGGCGCGGAAGCAAACTTTTTTTTCTGCTATCTATGCGATTATCCGCATTCAGGCGCGCAGCAGGGACTCCGGCACACAGGCATTATCTCTTCTTCCCCTGACCATTTCATTCCTACACCCACTCACTAGTTTTTTGTCCAACAATACCACTCACACCACTCATCCAACCAACAGCAGCATTATCACACCACTCACAAACAACCTTCACCTCCCCCCCCCCGATCAAAGTGCCAAGGCAGTGTCGTACTTTGAGATGGCCTTCAAGTTTCGATGCTATAATGGGAGAAAACAAGCATTTACCTCTTTCTTTGATGCTACAAATGGGCAAAACAAGGCTGGACGGACGTCCAGCAGTGCTGTCAAAGTACTGGGCGCCCCGGCGCGGCGGGCTAGCCAACACATACCTGAAACCATTGCAGAAACCACTGTATGAAACTGATTGTTCGCTCAATGTGTCCGTTGCTTGGAATCAAACTCAGTTTCGTTTCGTACGGACTCAAATACAACGGTTTCGTTTCATATGGGCCCAATGTGTTTTATTTCGACTCAGTTACGTTTAGTTTTGACCCTGGCTCAGTTTCAAAAAAAACTGAATCTGGTGTCCAAACGAAAATTTCGTGTTTGTTGGACTGGGTTTGTTTTCTTCGGGCTCAAGTTCAACCTCAGTATGGACTCATGCGCAGTTTTGTCCCTCTGTCCCTTTTTGGCAGACTCAGGTTCGTTTGTTTCTGGACTGAGTTCCACTTTGTTTAAACACAGGCAAGCTCAATTTCGACACGTTCAAGCTAAATGTTGTTTCGCCTTCGACGCAAACGCAATTTTATTTCCACCAGACTCAGCTCAGCCTCGATAGGGTCACACCTAGTGTCGTTTCATTTGGACTGAGACACCACTTGGCTTCCCTTGGACTCAGATTTTTTCAGTTTCATACAGTGGTTTCTGCAATGGTTTCAGGTATGTGTTGGCTAGCCCGCCGCGCCGGGGCGCCCAGTACTTTGACAGCACTGCTGGACGTCCGTCCAGCCTTGTTTTGCCCATTTGTAGCATCAAAGAAAGAGGTAAATGCTTGTTTTCTCCCATTATAGCATCGAAACTTGAAGGCCATCTCAAAGTACGACACTGCCTTGGCACTTTGATCCTAGTTTTTACCCTTTTAACGGCATAGGCCGACTACTATATTTCACTGTGATCGCTGCACCCCCCCCCCCCCCAAATTATTTCCCAATTTTGCTGAATTTTGCCTAATATTTGCGGTCGTCTAATTTGCAGGTTTGATTAAAAAACGAATAAAATAATCAATTCTGCTAGTGACGAATTTGTGGTAAAAGCCTCAGTGATAAAAAAAATTATGGCAAAACACACACGATATAACGTCTATGTCACGCTTCCCTAGACGTCTATAAAACTAGCCAACAGCCAAGAGCCCTGCTGCTGTACCACGTCTATACAAACTAGCCAACAGCCAAGGCCTTTTCTGCTGTGGTATCTGCAGTTAAATATAGTAGCCGCAGCCGAACTGTTTTGCTCCTGCAAAAGCCCAGTCAAATATTGTACCAGCAGCGAAACGTTTTGCTTCAGCAGCATCCTCAGTCAAATATAGTAACTGGCAGCAAACTGTTTTGCTGCAGCAGCATCCACTTTCCACAGTCAAATATAGTGACTGGCAGCGAAATGTTTTGCTGGTTTGGTATCTCCAGCCAAATATAGGGCCGGCAGCGAAACGCTTTGCTGCTCCAGCATCAAATGTAGTAGCCGGCAGCGAACCGTTTTGCTGCTATGGAGGTAACTGCATCTGAGTGTTGTCGGCGCACTCAGGCGATGCGTTGCATCGCCTTCGGGCGCCCTTCTTGGGTCACATCTCGATGCCCACTGCTGTCACTACAGTTGCACATGATATACCAGTAATTGCACCTGTGTGTTCGCGCGGTCAGACGATACGTTGCCCTTAGCCTTCTTAGTCACGTCATCGAATGCCCAAATCGCTCCAAGGCCCACAGCAAAATCCACACTATATCCGTTTCGGATTACTCAGCTGAATTTGCTAATTTCTACATTTTCTGTTCTATTTGACTGGGGCTTTTGCAAGCAGCAAAACGGTTTGCTGCCGGTTACTATATTTGACTGGGAATGTTGCAGAAGCAAAACGGTTCGTTGCCGGCTACTACAGGAGCAGGGCTCTTGGCTGTTGGCTAGTTTTATAGACGTGAAGCGAAGCGTGACATAGACGTTATATCGTGTGTGTTTTGCCATAAATTTTTTATCACTGAGGCTTTTACCACAAATTGGTCACTAGCAGAATTGATTATTTCATTCGTTTTTTTAATAAAGCCTGCAAATTAGACGACCGCAAATATTAGGCAAAATTCAGCAAAATTAAGATATAATTTCAGCGATCACAGTGAAATATAGTTGTCGGCCTATTTTGATCTGTGGGCCTTGGATCGATTTGGGCATTCGATGACGTGACCTAAGAAGGGCGCTCGAAGGCGATGCAACGTATCGTCTGACCGCGCCGACAACACACAGGTGCAATTACCTAGGTATATCATGTACAACTGTAGTGACAGCAGTTTGGGCATTCGATGATGTGACCCAAGAAGGGCGCCCGAAGGCGATGCAACGCATCGCCTGAGTGCGCCGACAACACTCAGATGCAGTTACCTCCATAGCAGCAAAACGGTTCGCTGCCGGCTACTACATTTGATGCTGGAGCAGCAAAGCGTTTCGCTGCCGGCCCTATATTTGGCTGGAGATACCAAACCAGCAAAACATTTCGCTGCCAGTCACTATACTTGACTGAGGATGCTGCTGCAGCAAAACATTTCGCTGCCAGTCACTATACTTGACTGAGGATGCTGCTGCAGCAAAACGTTTCGCTGCTGGTAACAATATTTGACTGAGGCTTTTGCAGGAGCAAAACATTTCGCTGCCGGCTACTATATTTAACTGCAGATACCACAGCAGCAAAACGGTTTGCTGCCGGTTACTATATTTGAGTGGGAATGTTGCAGAAGCAAAACGGTTCGTTGCCGGCTACTACAGCAGCAGGGCTCTTGGCTAGTTTTATAGACGTGAAGGGAAGCGTGACATAGACGTTATATCGTGTGTGTTTTGCCATAAATTTTTTTATCACTGAGGCTTTTACCACAAATTCGTCACTAGCAGAATTGATTATTTTATTCGTTTTTAATCAAACCTGCAAATTAGACGACCGCAAATATTAGGCAAAATTCAGCAAAAATAGGAAATAATTTCAGCGATCACAGTGAAATATAGTAGTCGGCCTATGCCGTTAAAAGGGTAAAAACTAGGATCAAAGTGCCAAGGCAGTGTCGTACTTTGAGATGGCCTTCAAGTTTCGATGCTATAATGGGAGAAAACAAGCATTTACCTCTTTCTTTGATGCTACAAATGGGCAAAACAAGGCTGGACGGACGTCCAGCAGTGCTGTCAAAGTACTGGGCGCCCCGGCGCGGCGGGCTAGCCAACACATACCTGAAACCATTGCAGAAACCACTGTATGAAACTGAAAAAATCTGAGTCCAAGGGAAGCCAAGTGGTGTCTCAGTCCAAATGAAACGACACTAGGTGTGACCCTATCGAGGCTGAGCTGAGTCTGGTGGAAATAAAATTGCGTTTGCGTCGAAGGCGAAACAACATTTAGCTTGAACGTGTCGAAATTGAGCTTGCCTGTGTTTAAACAAAGTGAAACTCAGTCCAGAAACAAACGAACCTGAGTCTGCCAAAATGGGACAGAGGGACAAAACTGCGCATGAGTCCATACTGAGGTTGAACTTGAGCCCGAAGAAAACAAACCCAGTCCAACAAACACGAAATTTTCGTTTGGACACCAGATTCAGTTTTTTTTGAAACTGAGCCAGGGTCAAAACTAAACGTAACTGAGTCGAAATAAAACACATTGGGTCCATATGAAACGAAACCGTTGTATTTGAGTCCGTACGAAACGAAACTGAGTTTGATTCCAAGCAACGGACACATTGAGCGAACAATCAGTTTCATAAGGTGGTTTCTGCAATGGTTTCAGGTATGTGTTGGCTAGCCCGCCGCGCCGGGGCGCCCAGTACTTTGACAGCACTGCTGGACGTCCGTCCAGCCTTGTTTTGCCCATTTGTAGCATCAAAGAAAGAGGTAAATGCTTGTTTTCTCCCATTATAGCATCGAAACTTGAAGGCCATCACAAAGTACGACACTGCCTTGGCACTTTGATCCTAGTTTAACCACGTTTTCTTCCCAACATGAGCGTTTTCCATTTTTTGGGGGGGGGGGGGCGGGTCTTGTGGGCGTGTGGATAAAAAAAAAAAACTGGATTTTATCGAAAAACGCCTATCCCCCCGACCAGGTTGACGACTTCCAGCTGCATGCCTTCGCTTGCCACGGCGACTGCACAGACAGCAAAGTTTTTGGACACACAGGGGGCATAGGGGGGCGGGGGCGTATACACGGAGCGTGTTTAATAAATACATGTACATCTCTTTCTCTTCCTTAAAATACGGATGAACCGGAACATTATTGGATCCGTTCAAGTCAACCCTCAAAATACGTCGTCGCATGAGTTCGTGGCTGGACTATAATCAGCTGTATGCCTCGTTATTCCGCTGTTCATGGCTGAAACAGTGCAATGGGCCATGGACAATTTGGAAACATCCAGACAAATCCAGTTTCAAAACATGCGCCTACATACCTACATGTACATACCTCCGATAAACGTTTTGTTTACCATTAGATGTGCATGTTTGTTTGTGCCAAGTGCGCTAATCCGGCTGTTGTTTGTGGGATGCGTGTCCTGAGTAAAATTGTAACGACAAACTAATCGTGAGTGGGTCCCGAAATTGACATGGTCTGCAGAATATAATGCTCATACCGGTGTGCCTGATACATACTGTATGTAGGTAAATTGCATTTAACGCCAACGCAGATAATAAAGGTTTCCCACCCATGCATTTGCAAGCAGCGCCATAACCGATCCAATGCCATACCTACCGAAGTTTTCCATACAAAGCCGACGGTGCTCAATTCGGAAAAAGTGGAAAATGTAAAAGTAGAGTGTTTGCGTCCAACAATTGCCCAACTAGAGCCCATTCGAAAAAAAATTTGTGCCAGGTTTTAGACATTTGGGGTCTTTAATCGGCAATGTTATCGCATGTGATCACAATTACTTTGTATGTACTTAAGCAAAAGCACGGGTATGTAATCAAATCTTATAACAGTTTATCCATAAAAATATGCAAAAATGGCCCGTTTTACCTTCTTTTGTGGAAAATCTTTGCTTTCTTGATAGGTATTTTGAAAACTTTTTATCCCAAATAAGAGCCCCTGCTGATCTTTTCGGAAACTATTCGGGAGCTCTGTTTGAGGTAGAAAATTTTCCAAAGATTAACCAAAACGAGAAATTGACCCATTCGGGGGGGGGGGGGCTATACATATGGAATGCTCCAGTAGTAGGCGTACATATTGAATAATTATATTACAAACACAGCAGTATTCCCTACATTTTCTTGTTGAGTGGGTTCCGCAAAGTGGAAGGTCACGCCCAGGTGTGGTGTATACGTTTCTAATGCACAGTGCGGACGTTTAATCCTTACCCATAGTAAGAAAATATTCTTGCTTGCTACTTCAGGTGAAACATCAACCTGAAATGACCCGTGCACAACACATGCGGCAGCCAGTGGCAGGCATCCTATACTATTTGTAAGCGCTAAAGCAAACAATGCCTGGTGGTTGTGAATGCGCATGCAAACCTTAACTATGGGAAAGGATGAAACGTCCACACTGTATTGTGACACTGTCTGACGCTTCACGGTCCGTCTACCTCATTTAGCCTTCAGGTAACGTGCTGCATTTTTTTCTAACACCCTTCGTCTGCTTTTTTTAAGTTCTTGACTTGACGTGAGTGACCCACACGGGAAGCGCATTGTTTGAGAGAAAGCCTGGTATATCATTCAAAGTTAGAAGCGCTTCATTGAATTCGACGTTAGATTTTGTCCTAAAGGCATACATTTGGTCACATTTCTTGACACTGGTCGTGAGCAATTGAGGCACATATTTTCTGAGAAGCTATTTCTGACAAAAGTTTCCTTTCCGATTTCAGATAAATGAGCGTTCATGCTTAATCACTGCGGTGACGCAAAACGAATCGTCGTGAAAACTATTCACATCGTTCTTGACGAATTAAAACTCCTAAAATGCTATTACCCAATCTGCTGCAGCTGACGAGTGTCCTAGTGCTATTCGCAAGCATATCCAACTGTTTGCCCTTGCACTTGGATCAGACCGAACTCGATCAGATCGGTTCTGATCTTGCATTACCCGACTTTGTGCCTGACTCAACAGGGCCAGAGATGGACACTGAACCTCATCCCTTTGCACAGTCGCGCAGAAGGGTATTGCTCGTCGAATATCCTGATGACGATGGTAAGAATAACTTTGGTGTTATCCAGGAATATTGTCTGAATGCCTGGATCGGAGAGTGCATAACACATGCGAATATACTGATCGGTTCTTCAGTACTTAGGCCGAATTCAAAGCGCGTGCGCGTTTGCGGATTTTTGCCAGTTTGCGCGTCAACCTGGCTATAACTTCAACACTACACGACGATGCGCAAACACTCACGCATTGTGAACCGATTTCAGCCGAATACAACACTGAGCAAAGAAAAAAACTGACTAATTTCGATAGACTGACATGAGAACGTTTCCATACCGGCTGTTTCCCATCACAGGCTTTGGGTGAGGATTGGTGGTTGGACCGCATTGAATGATTGAGGGATATCGGTTAACAAAACTAAAATTCCAAGCCAAATTCCTAAAACTAAGGGAAACGGGAGACTGAATTATTCGCGTGCAACGCGCGCGTGGTCATTATTGTACAAGCATTTGGGCATAAAAACGTTAATTTTCAGATAAGCAAGCACTCGCTAAAAGTGTCTTTTCAAAACAGATGGGAAAAGCACTGGATATAAACGACTTTTTGGATTTGGCCAAAAGTTGGGTTCGCCTCTGCTATTGTATACATGGGGCTTTCAAACACGTTCGGTCTCATATGCCAATCAGTCTAACTCAGTCAGTTATTCCCATGCTACAGTGTCACACGAAAAACTGGCCGACAAAACTCTCTGACTCACCTGACTGACATGATAATACCGAGTTTAGTGCCTCAATCGACATGAAGGATAAGTCAATCCAGATCAAAACTAAACTGTCGCGGCAGTAAACAACTCGTCAAATCCGGTTGCCAGCAAAAAATAGGACACACTCTGCTCTTTCCTGTTTCTGACGGGATCACATGACTTGTCTGCTCATCCCAAATGACAAAAACCACTTTTTTGTGCTTCATGGTTATGCGCAGTGACTGATCAGATTCCGATCTTTTGTATCAGTCCCGAAGCAGTCTTGTACATTAGATTCTGACCATGACAAGTTGTGCAGTTCCACGCTCGCTTTATTACACGCACAAAATTTCAGAAATAGAAAAATGGGTATCAATTTTTTTGCGTTTCACATCCCAGGAACGGACGAGCGCACTTATCTTCGGGGAATAAAAAGTCTGCGCAAAGAGCAATATGACGACTCTAAAGCATAATCTCTCCCTCGGGCCCACAGATGGATTGTACACACGGTTCCGCATTTCAGGTGGTATAGAAAATCTAACCAAGCACGACGGTGGACATACATCAGGCAGGTATACATACATATGTACATACATATGTATGTACTACATACATGAGAGAACTCATGCTACAACTGCTTTTTGCACCACAAGAATAATAATCAAATTCAAAAAGTGTGCTTGGCGGGGGCTAAATATTCTGGCCTGACCATGAAGCTCTCGAAAATTTATACAGACAGCACCGAAAATCAATTCCGCAACCTGACACGAAAAGTTTTTGATGGCTCGCCTTCGGACGCTGTTAAAAAATAAACGTTTCCCGCAGGCGAAGTGACTTTCTATTCGCAGCTAAGCAAGCGCATGTATACAGCCATAATTTGATTGACGCGAAACCGGCAAGTAAAGTTCAAATATTTGCACCTCGTGGCTTTCAACGCGTGGGCTGTGGCATATATTGTAGAAGTTCGATTTTTGCCGAGTTTTCCAAATAAGCCCCTCCTGAGGGCCTACGGGATAAAATTTTCTTCACCTCAGCGGCGCGATTACAGTTCCACATTGCAGCATGTTTTGCTCAGAATATGTTACTACAAATATGTTTTGCAATTGCAACACGTTTTTGTTACATTATCGCAATGATTTGTACAAGATGATAAGATGATAATTATGATAAGAATGTTTATGATGCTCAAGAGAGCCAAAAGCATGCATTTTGCCTCCCATACCTTGGGATTTTCAAACGGGAAAGGCAGGGCGAAAGGGGAAAAAACCCGAAAACCCCCGAGCTTTCCACCGACCTCTCCCCATACCTACTGTATGTACCTATGTATGTATGTAAGTAACCATTGGGGTCGTGGAAGTTTGTCGAATAAGCCCTCCACCTGCGGGCTTATTTGGGACATTTTTGTTGTTTCAGAACCTCAAACCCGACGAATATCCCAAATACGGCCCCCGGGAGCTTAATCAGACTTCTACAGAACGCCTATATTATTACGCCAAGTGTGTCAACTGGGGGCGTCATGATGAGCAATTTTTAAGGGGCGTGGTGCGCGTTTCAAGACACGGACAGAGTGTGGCTAGCATGAAACATGAAGCATGGATACTTCTTGCACAAACGCGCAGCAACGTTCATTCATACAGTATACCAATTGTCGTCGAGACATGCACAAACCACGCATAACAATGGTGATTCTGTGAACAACGGAAGTTTAGTTAAAATGTCATTCTAATGCCAAAAAAATTTCCGACACCTGCCACAGACCCAGCTAAACCGTGTCAGATGATGCTAAAGACCCCCACTCTCAAACAAGGTTCACGGCACACACACACAAGTGACGGGACAATGTTTACTTTCTGGTCCAATGCACGTGCGTGACATGACATGACAAGGCGTTGGGAACGAAGATTTACTACCAGCTGTGTATGTAAGGCATGTGTTCTTGGACAAATGGATTCCAGTAGCTTATTTGCTTGCCCCGTTACGTTTACATATGTACGGTTTCAAGTTTAGAGTACTCAGCTATACAGCTTACTGTGATTGCATGGCTCTAGTAGGTACATGTGGACAACAATTGAAACATGCTGTCCTTTTGCCACTGCAAATTTGGTTGAAACATTGGCACCGATGTAAATTTATAATCAATATTATAAAAAAATATGATGCGCAGCTACATTCTAACGTTCATACAAAACCGATGTTACTACATCTTATTGGCAATTTGCATAATTCTACTGATCAGCAACCAACTGGACCAAGCGGCGTGCAGAACCTGTGTCCATGAGAATGGAGGTGGATGCAGTGAGAAGGAGGAACCAGTGTGGGCGATACTAGAGCAAAATACGAAGGCTCAAGACAAGGTATGGAATACATAGAAGGGTACGGCACATTTGTACAGTCTAACTTCTTGAAAGGAACATGATCGGAATAGCCCATTTTTTGTCACTGTATACATACATACCAATGATTACCCACTACAAAAAGTGCTAAAGAGGTTAGCAGATCGGTGACTAAAACAGCGTTGGCTGAACATTCAGGGTTCCACAGTGTCACTATGAACAAAGGAAGACTGTAAATTCACATGATTAGTCACAAGTCAGTTCGGCTCAACCCGGTTCGGTTTTCTCGTCGCCGTCGATGACTTTGCATGAACGAAATTTAGTTGTGTGTGTGTGTTTTTAATTTCGGTCCGAGTGAATGGAAAAATTTTCAAAGAAATTTTCTCGTCCAGGACCATTCCTACCGTTTCTGGCCGCACGATCCGCGAGCGGTTGAGTTCGTGAGAAAAAACTTGAAACCTCCGTCACCCGACAGCGAACCCTACAAACTGGCGCGGCCGAATGAGGAGGACTGGTCGCAGTTTCTGCAAATGTCCCTGATATTCAGGGATCATCTGGGCAAGCGAAAGAACGGACGGTATTTGGAAGTGCGTAATGTTGTTGCTTTCGCATACACTTTATGGTGCATTCACAACGAGCAGGATGACCTGGTGCTTCTTTTGTCACGCAAATACAGCTGTTCAGATTAAATGGTGTTACTAAACAATGCGCGCGTGGAAACGTTAGCGTTGACGAATGACAATCACCCATTGACTGACTGAGGTTTCACGGAGACCGGGAGCTGTGTAGAACGTGCGATCCTGCTTTTCTGATCCCACTCCCGGTTTCTAAAGTATTACCAAACAAACAATCTGATCAATTTTCTGGGCCTAAAAAAAAAAAACAGGAAGAGATACATATAATGCTGGGGCCCCGGGGGGGGGGGGGCGGGGGGGGGGGGCGGGCGCGCGCCTTTGGTAGCTGGCGGCTCTCAACATTTCCCATCCCACTTATACATACATTGAAACATTTATTCCCGAAAAGAAAAATGCCATTGACACATGTCCAGATCATGTGCGTGATTTCAGATTGGTGCCTTTGACGGCGAACGATTCAGCAACACTTTGATGCTGGAGAAATATCACAATTGGACGGGCGTACTGATCGAAGCCGATAAACTCAACTTTCAAATGATCAACTTCAAACGTCGTAAAGCCTGGGCACTGAACGCGTGCATCATGAATGTGTTTGGGCCACAGCCAATGAAATTCTCTTTCTTTGGCCCGTTGGGCGGAAGAAGTCGGGACGGATGGACGGTAAGTCACTTAGCGGTTGAAACGCTTTCACATTTGGGCTTACCTTTATTCAGGGATGTTTGGCCTGAATTTGCGTATCGCTTGTTTGTGAGCATACTATTGCGGCTTGGTTGGGGGTGGGTTCGAGACAGTTAGCACAGCCGGAAGCCTCAGCACACTTTTCTGTATGTATAGGTCTAAGCGTGTCCCCAAGATAACGGCCACATGTACAAAGATACTCCGGCTGTTGTCGTTATGCCCGCTGGTGTTTCCTCGTTTTTTTTTAAATTCCAGCTGGCGGATAAACATCTATGTATTTTTTGACTTTGTGAAATGGCACGGCTGCATCATGGAACAAAGCGTCTGACGCGCGCTTTCATACCCGAAGCTCACACCCTTGTTATCATGCCCATTGCTGATGTGACCCTTCCAAATTACACCATATTCAACTGATGTTTCAACCCATCTATATATAGGCCAATCCGTATGCCAAACCGACGTTCGTGATGTGCGTACCGATGAGTGCCGTGCTACACGCACTGAACTGGACCAAATTGGATCTGATGGTGTTGGATGTCGAGGGTGCTGAGCCGGAGATACTCATGTCCATACCTTGGCATTATGTCGACATTGATGTGTTTCAGGTGCCCGGGCGGTGTGTAGGTGGTGCATCAGACAGAACATCATCAGTGTGCGTATATGAATAAGTTAATGCCCATCGTGTCCTTGATTCTGAATCTGAATGACTGAATATTAACCATTCAGAATGGTCCAAGACGAGAGCACGGTCAGATGAGACCAGGCGCAGGAAAACTCGGGACTCCATAGGCTCGGGACCACCGCCAGGAACTTTTGTCCTTGTGCGAAAAAAAACTTTTGTCTAGTGCTACAGAAGACTTTTTGCTGTTCAATTTGATTGCGACGCGCCCGTTCTATGATTTCGTTCCGTAAAAAGAATGCTAACAATACAATGTAACTTTCAGATTGAATGCAATCGTTGTAACGACCCGAAACAGCAAACGCCTGATTTCGTGCGCAAGCGAGGTTTCCTGCGAACTTTCATGGACGTGGTCGGGTACGATGAGGTCGATTATGTTACACTCGACTATGTCTATAAAAAGAGGAGATAGCACCAGCTTTTTTGTGAAAATATTTGTTGTTTCTGTGCAGCACCTTATTGTACACCGGAAAACGTGGCCGAGTTACCCGCCGTCGGCGAAGGCGGTGGTGGTGTTTTCCGGTGTTTTTAAATGTTGCGATATTTCATTTTCTTTTCGATGTGCCAAAGTCAATTGTGCGAATAAACAAACGTGAACGTCTGTAAGTCATAATTCTTTTAGTCCTGGCGATTTACACGACTGTATCGGCCCGCGACGCCTTCATTGGTTGCCAAATGGGAGCGTAACAGGTCCAACTCAAAAGATCAAAATCCAAATTGATTGAAACATTAGTAGCAGCTAATTGACAGATACCGGTGAAGTTCGGTAAAGCGCCGCCCCCCCCCCCCCCCCGAATAAACCCAAACTGGGGGCTTGTTCGGCAATTTTTCCAAATAGCCCTTGATGGCTTGGAGTTAGAAAAATTTTCTTCTGTCCCTCAGGCACGCGATAGAAGATGCACATATTGCAGTTTTCTTCACAACATCCATGTTTTATGACACCTTTTTTGGCAAATAATCGCTATGATTTTCATGTAAACAGTCGTGTAACAATAATAAGCATGCTTATACTGCTTAGGACGGCCAAAGGAATGCATTTCCAGCTCCAAAAGTACCATCCACAGCTCCTTTCAGTCTGCAATTGGATCACAATTAAGCCCTCACTGGGGGCTTACTTGGAACTTTTGCCGAGCTTATGTATCAGGGAAATTTTTTGTTTTAAGATCTCAAAACAGACGCATAAATCCCCCAGGGCGCTTAATTAAACTTGTTCGGTATGTTTGAACACCCCACATTTGTTTTCAAAGATGTGATGAACTACAACAGATTTAGCCGACGTGGTGCGTCACATTTCTGTTATACGTTTTTGCATTGCCTGGCTTTCAACCGTTCTTGTGACATTCATATAATTTTCGTCGCACATTCTAAAATGCACATTATCATCATCAGGCAGCAAACCATATATGCATGTGTGGATGAAAGGATAAGCTTGTCGAAAATAGAAATGCGCAATATGGAATGCTTAGAGAATACAGAGATCATGCCAGCTGAAAGCAGGCACTTCCTATTCGCCCCGAATAAATTCATGGAGTGTTTTGTTTTTAGCCTCTGAAGTCGCCGATTGGCTAGCGTCCATTTGTATGATCAAAGTCAGATATGTGATAATGCCAGATGCCATCTGAAACAGGGTGGGAGAATTTGCCATGCTCTAAATTTTTTTAAATCACACTCCAAATTTCTTTAAATTCCACTACCGTCACAATGAATCCCTTGCTGATCTTCCCGAAGCCACACATTTCGATGGCGTTCTGCTGTGTGGCTTGATGATAGAGTGCTTTCATCATGCGACGTACCTAATTGTCACGTAAATTGTCACGAAATTCTACCCCCTTGAGTCTTGAGAAACTTTCGAAGAAAATGCAAAACAGACAATTTACGAAAAAAGCGTGTCTGTATATATACCTGTTGATCAGTTGATTTCCAAAATACAGAACTATGGATGATCAACTGAGGCGTGTCTTGCATCTGAAATTTTCAAGAATTCGAAATTCATATTATCTATTTCACGATTACAACACCAAATGCTCGCGCCTCACCTCAAAATGCAGTGCTGCCGGGAACCAGGTGATCCAGTGGAGAAATATCAAGCTCTGAAATACGCCGATAACAGTGGCCACCAAGATGTACTCCGGAAACACGCCGGTACAGATCATGAACGACATTATAATGACGGATGGGATCATTAATGCGAGCGACAACAAGATAAAGAAGGAGAACATGTGGTCTAGACGTGATATGGCTTCGGTGATGTGACCGTGACGCAACAATAGAACCTGAAAATTATGATTTTGCACTTTTTAGTTTCTAAATTGCGACACAATGGCTGAATCGGAGTTATAAAATGGCACACAAAAATATTGGTCGGATTTGATCGAAACAATATTTTAGAGGGATGGAACTGAGCTCAAGAAATGCACAGGATTTTCTTGGGGGTCGCAATCTAAAAACCACCGGAATCTCGAACGCAGAACTGGGATCCAGCTATCGAAATCAAAAGTTTTTATAAAATCAAGAAGTTGAGGAACATATACAGTGAATATTGACACCCTACCTCGGCTTGTTTTGCATCAATAGCATCGCCGAGTGCTGACAATCGTTTCTGGTAAAGTCTCACTTCGCAGACAACCAGCTCGATGGCGGATGCGCAGAAACAACACAGACTCGGCAGCACACACAAGCCCCAGTTGGCGAGGAGGAACGCGATGAACGGAATGCCTGGCTAATTGTACTGTCGTCAAATCAATCAATAATAACACATGAGCCCCCCAACAAGCGCGAGAAATAATGCATGTGTGTTTGACGACAAGATCTGACGACTTGATTTGACGACAGCAAATAATAAGCCCCTGCTCGGTGCAAGTTCGAAAATGCAAACTTGTATCGTCGGCAGAGAAATTTGCGGGAAGAAAGCAGGTTTTGAATGAGAATCGCGCTTGCTTCACCCCAGTTTCACAACTCACCAAACAGTTTCGTAATTTCGAGCACGACATCCAACGACGTTTGCGTGAATAGATTGTATGAGTATGGGACCAAAGTCAGGCAAACCACGGGAAGGTAGGCGAACTGCATCAGATACAACTCTAAACGATGTTCGTGCGCTGCGCGCCCATTTGAGATGCTATTGAGGACCATACAGAGTTGCTGGAATTGGCCTGAAAAATCGGCAAAAAAATAGCGAAGTTTTTTCTAGCATTCAAGAAAGAACTTTTTGTCGGGTGCTGTCTTGTGGACGCGCTCTGCACAAGATACATATACATGATAGATCAATACCGATACGATTTGGCCTTGTGGGCACGCATTGCGTTTAGATCTGTGGATGGAGTTTCGGCCCATGCCAGACTGCAATGGGGGCCTGAGCCTTGTCAATGACAAGAGCCATATATCTGACACAATGCGTGGTCGTATTATCGAACAGTAAATCGTAGCTAATGCCGGTCGGGAAATGCGTGGCATGATTGAATCTCACATGAATATAGATCAGCAACGTTCTCATACTTAATGTGCTATGAATCACATATTAAGTGTGAATTTTTGATCTCACCACAACGCAAACAATATGGAAACGGACCAAACCTGTCCAGGTCCACCAAAACGCCACGCCGATCGAAAGCGCACAAATCATAAGCATCATACTAAAGTGCAGCGTCGCCACCGTATTTGGGTGCTTGAGTCCATTTGAGAAGCGGAAATTGGCGTAAAAAGATCGTGATGTGTAAATCCAGAGAACGAAAAATACTGTTGGAAGTATAAATTTCAGCAGATATTTCCAATTGCTTCTGAATCCTTTACACTTGTCGAACGAAGGACTGAAGCCCAGCAGAATGCTCAAAATCAGCGTAATTGGACGCAGCACTGTCTCTGCTTTCACCTTACCCGTTTTCTCGTCCATTTTCTTAAATTTAGGATTCGGGAGCTAATGTCACAAAAATGGGCAGAGAGTGAAAAAATCTTGTGCGCTCAAACGCGAAAACCTTAACATTCAGCTTTAGCGCCAGGTGGACCAGGATATTTGACACCGCGCTTGACTTCCTTGGTGCAATAACATTAACTCTTCGCTTTTGTTGCCACAGAAACATTTCGCGTTTTAGGCAAACAAACATTCGCTGCGCATTAGGTGATTGGATAACACAGTCCAGCTGCAAAAACCAGTCGACCACAGCGGTTTTGTTGGGTCAGCGTTTCAACAAGCAATAATTCTCTTCCCACCGTATTTGCGGCAGGGTATGTTCCTTTTTGAGAACACCTTGCTGCTTTTGCTGCAAGTTCACTTGGAATTTGGCGGTTTTGCTTTTCTGTTTCGGAAAAGAGCGTGCTGACGAGTGATTTGAGGCCCAATTACACTTCGTTCTGGCACGCAACAAGAAACAGATTTTCCTACGCTGATTTGGTTCTCACGCACGCGCCGGCCCATCAGCGCGCAACACCGAAGTACAGTCGAGGATTTGAATAGTATTGGGCAGAAATCCCGAAAACTGCCGAGAAAAACTGACGCGTGCGTTGTACAGGTGCACATACATATGGTTTAAGACATGGCACGTGCTTTGGTCAAAACGAGTAGGACTAATTAGGCTACAGTATCAGCGCCAGCTGCAATCTCAGATACAAAACAGCCACGTGACCAAACTGGACCAAACCAAACTGGACAGATTATCGACAGGTTTTTTTCAAACTTGGAAAAGCATTGCCATAACCGTATATCACATATTCCGTGGATAGTAATAGCCATGAAGCACGAATTGATGAAATTATGTAGATCCACCGAAAGGAAAAACGTATTGTACTGTACAACACAGTGACAATTTCTGGGATAGCTGTGTGTATATTACAGATTTCACAAGAAAACTGGCTCACAACGAAGAGGAGACCAGTGTCAAATATGTATATGCCCAAATTTGATCATCATCCAAATTCACAATTCTAGGTCGAATCCCTGAGAAAGTTATTGAACGCGTTGTATCCGTCCTCCAGATCGAACATCATTTGCCTGGCCTGCTCTTCGCTCAGTTCGTCGGCGGCCTGAAACTCAGATAAATTAAAAAAGTGCCACGTGTAAAAAATAAACAATAATAAAAAATAAAAAATATAATTCGCACCTGCATGGCATTCAGCTTCTCAATCCAACCACTCAATTTCAGTTTGGGCCCGAAATCGGTCGGCAACGCAGCCATTCGGTCCATTGTGTCTCTGCAATATTTGAACGGATAAGTTGGAGTTGCAGTTCGTGCTCTCAAAAGTTGGTGACAAAGTGGGCATGTGAAGTTGCAAGATGTGACTATGGCGACTTGCTTTCGCAGACGCACGACGACGCGCCATTATCATCGTCAGTCCGGTGAATGCAAAATATACAGAAAAGACTCCGGGGTTTTCTTGCCACTAATGGTTGGCTGATTGGGCCAGTAAAAATTTTGATTGAGCCACAAGGTTTTTTTTGGCAAGTGAGCCGCCAATTTTCTACGAAAATCTCAAGGAGCCAGTACTTAGGTAAGAATGAGCCACTTGATTTTTGGCCAACACTATGGCGTTGATTATAGCGTACTTGAAGCTTAAACTGTCTAAGTTACTCAGATCGCTAAATATCGTGGACAATAATGTGGCGGGAAAAGAGAGGCCAAGGCAACACTTCAGTGAACCAAACCAACGACATCCCACCTGAGATCCCTGACATTAGGCACCAACTGATCCACTGATCGTATTTCCAATCGCAATGTGTCCATAACGGTGATGTAGAGTGACACGATGTCGGCAATGCATTTCGACGTGTTGCCTGTATGTAGCACAGTGGTGTTGTTTCGATCTACCAGCTTAATCATGGTGAGTTCGAAACCACCTGGCTGAATTTGCACAAATTAAAACTTCCCGCCCTCTACTGTATAGCGCAAGGGTGTGTGTGTGTGTGTGTTTTTTTGTACAGGAGTACAATTATGGTGGGTCGGAGACCATCCTGATTTTAATTTAAATATAATTTAAAAATTTGCAAAAATTCAATCTTCCCGCCCTCTACGCTCTACAGCAGGGTTGTTTCAAAAAAAAAGTGGTTAATTAAAAAAATTTAAAAAAAAAAATTTTTTTTTTGAAACTCAGATTTTGCTTTTTTTTTAATAAAAAAAAGTTGCCCAAAAAGGGCTGAAATGTCCAAAAATGGCCTTTTTCGAGGCCAAAAATTGGCACTTTTTTCCTGTGGACGGGACAATTTTTCCAAAATCGCGCCTGCGGCGCCCTGTATTGTCCCCAAATCCGTACAGGGATGCGCGGGGCTGGTCTTTTATAGTGATGTGGCACCGATAATGTACTACTGCATGCTACTACACATGTATATACATAGGTATGGTGCAAAACCGGGCGCGCAAAGTCGATCTGACAAGCAAGATTTGGGCTGTAATCGATATTTTGATGGTCGTATGTCAGATATACGGCATTAGATGCATTAAAATACGTTGTACGGCATGCCACAATACACTAGAGTAACATCGTTAGTCAACATCAACCTCAGACTGGTAGAAGACCATAGAATCTGCACAATACTACCGGGTGTCACCGCACAAGTTGGGTCTCAGGCGAAAATTTTTCAATTTTTGAAAAATATGTTGGATCGATTTCATTTGTCCTGAAACGTCGTTTGCAACACTTTTTCTAATAAAAAAAATTTTCGTCAAAAAAAAAATTAAAAAAAAATTTTTTTTTTAAAAAAAAGCTCGTTAATAAAAAAATTTTTTTTTCAACCCTGCTCTACAGTATACCTTTGTCGTCCCTGATGGTGATTGGTCGGTCTTCTCTGATGCGTTCCAGCGCTGCCGGACAGTTGAGTCGATATTTGCGCACAAATGTTTCAACGTCTGGGATTTCGGTGCCCTGAAGTGGAGTCACATCATAAAATTTGTGTGCCTGGTGGTGGGCTGCTGTATCCGATCCGATCAGACGGGACCCTACCACTGAAAGCTGGAGTTGACACCCATGTGAAACATCACCAGCTACTCTGCACAGCATGTGAAGATGAGTGTAACGACTGTCCACACTGAAGCACAGCAGCAGAAGCTTTGAGCGATATTTGAATACGCTCGCTTGTTTCGTCGTGGCCATGTGGTGCCTTTGCACAGATGATAACCTGGCGCACAGTCCGTCCGTGAAACCAGGTCTAGACGGACAACTAACAAAGAAAAAACAAGCCCGCATTTGAATACCAAATTCTCTAGTCATCAAAAAAGAAACCAGTACTAATCGAAAACCCAGCCCAGACATGTAGTTGGTCCGAGCAAGAAAGCTAGCTGGCTGGAGGGGTCCCCTGCAAGAAAGCTAGCTAGCTAGCCGGGTACCCCGATTTGGGGGTACTGGTTCAGAAGTCAAAAACCGGGGTCTAAAAATTGGTCGAAATTATGCCAAA
>JASAMV010000476.1:0-11530 GCA_030248065.1 Rhynchonema sp. JSB1_4
CAGTAGCTACCTGATCGTCAACGTGCTGTTTCAACAGCTATAAGCTCACCAGTAATCCCAAATTACGCAGCCAAAAACAATCAGTCATATCAATGCAATGTTCTAATGTTGTTCCTTCGGTGGCCTGCAGGGGTCTTCACAAAGAACGTTGATGTTTTTCAGCCGACACTGCTGAAAGATGTTGCACTTCCTCTAATTAACGTGTCGTGTTAAAGACAGCTTTCAACATCAACCAACATTCAGCGGCGGTCTCCACCGATCCGACTGGTTGCGGCCCTTTGTGCGGCTGCGTGCCAACGCCCGGCTTCTTGCCCGCATTCGCAGCACTTGAACTTGAAACATTACCACCACCACCAGTGCTGTGCAGCTCGGCTGTGGATGTGGATGCGGCAGTGGGCTTGCTTGTGGAATCTGGATGGAAATAATTGATTGGTTGATTACTTGATTGATTCCCAACTGCCTTGATCACACTTGATGGCGGTACGGGTTCGGCCGGTCTTTGTTCTTCAGTTGATTCGGTCGATTTGCTGCTTTCCTTGTCTGAGTCGGATTTGGACGATTCCTTCGACGACGCGCTCGTGTCTTCACTGTCCGAATTCTCCGGTGTCTTTATCGTCACTCTCGGTTTGGTGTCGACCGGTGTTGGTGTTGGCTTGATTGATCCTGTGTGTGGGTGAACCAATGTGGCATAGAAATTAGGTCATGGTAAAAACGTTAACGATGCCTGATTTTCCGAGACCGACCAACCTCCAGAGCTGCTGTCGGATGACGTTGTCGATTCTGAATGTGAATAACGGTCTTGGCTTGATCACTTGACTGGGAATCGATGTTGAAGATTCGGATGGTGATGGCGAGGAGGAGGAGGAAGAAGAAGAGGAGGACGACGATTTGGATTTGGATTTGGACCTGGATTTGGATTTTGATCTGGATTCCGATGTCGACATTTTGTTCGGTTCTTCATTTTCGATTTGAATAAGTCCTTGACGTTGTCGTCCTAAAATTCGAACCTGGGACAACACCTCAGCACAGAACAATTACGGATTAGGGAGGTGTCGTCTTACACCAGTTTGCTTGTTCACCCGGCGAACCTGGGACAACACCTCAGCACAGAACAATTACGGATTAGGGAGGTGTCGTCTTACACCAGTTTGCTTGTTCACCCGGCGAACCTGGGACAACACCTCAGCACAGAACAATTACGGATTAGGGAGGTGTCGTCTTACACCAGTTTGCTTGTTCACCCGGCGAACCTGGGACAACACCTCAGCACAGAACAATTACGGATTAGGGAGGTGTCGTCTTACACCAGTTTGCTTGTTCACCCGGCGAACCTGGGACAACACCTCAGCACAGAACAATTACGGATTAGGGAGGTGTCGTCTTACACCAGTTGGCTTGTTCACCCGGCGAACCTGGGACAACACCTCAGCACAGAACAATTACGGATTAGGGAGGTGTCGTCTTACACCAGTTTGCTTGTTCACCCGGCGAACCTGGGACAACACCTCAGCACAGAACAATTACGGATTAGGGAGGTGTCGTCTTACACCAGTTGGCTTTTCCCCCAACACGCGCTTGTTCACCCGGCGAACCTGGGACAACACCTCAGCACAGAACAATTACGGATTAGGGAGGTGTCGTCTTACACCAGTTGGCTTGTTCACCCGGCGAACCTGGGACAACACCTCAGCACAGAACAATTACGGATTAGGGAGGTGTCGTCTTACACCAGTTGGCTTGTTCACCCGGCGAACCTGGGACAACACCTCAGCACAGAACAATTACGGATTAGGGAGGTGTCGTCTTACACCAGTTTGCTTGTTCACCCGGCGAACCTGGGACAACACCTCAGCACAGAACAATTACGGATTAGGGAGGTGTCGTCTTACACCAGTTTGCTTGTTCACCCGGCGAACCTGGGACAACACCTCAGCACAGAACAATTACGGATTAGGGAGGTGTCGTCTTACACCAGTTGGCTTGTTCACCCGGCGAACCTGGGACAACACCTCAGCACAGAACAATTACGGATTAGGGAGGTGTCGTCTTACACCAGTTGGCTTGTTCACCCGGCGAACCTGGGACAACACCTCAGCACAGAACAATTACGGATTAGGGAGGTGTCGTCTTACACCAGTTGGCTTGTTCACCCGGCGAACCTGGGACAACACCTCAGCACAGAACAATTACGGATTAGGGAGGTGTCGTCTTACAGCAGTTTGCTTGTTCACCCGGCGAACCTGGGACAACACCTCAGCACAGAACAATTACGGATTAGGGAGGTGTCGTCTTACACCAGTTTGCTTGTTCACCCGGCGAACCTGGGACAACACCTCAGCACAGAACAATTACGGATTAGGGAGGTGTCGTCTTACACCAGTTTGCTTGTTCACCCGGCGAACCTGGGACAACACCTCAGCACAGAACAATTACGGATTAGGGAGGTGTCGTCTTACACCAGTTTGCTTGCTCACCCGGCGAACCTGGGACAACACCTCAGCACAGAACAATTGCGGATTAGGGAGTTGTCTTACACCAGTTTGCTTGTTCACCCGGCGAACCTGGGACATCACCTTAGCACAGAATAATTAAAAGTTAGGGAGGTGTCGTCTTACACCAGTTTGCTTGTTCACCCGGCGAACCTGGGACAACACCTCAGCAGCACAGAAAAATTAAAGATTAGGGAGGTGTCGTCTTACACAAGTTTGCTTGTTCACCCGGCGACCCTGGGGCAACACCTCAGCACAGAAAAATTACGGATTAGGGAGGTGTCGTCTTATGTCGTCTTACACCAGTTTGCTTGTTAACCCTCGAACCTGGGACAATACCTCAGCACAGAAAAAGTAAGGATTAGGGAGTGTCGTCTTACACCAGTTTGCTTGTTCACCCGGCGAACCTGGGGCAACACTTCAGCACAGAAAAATTACGGATTAGGGAGGTGTCGTCTTACACCAGTTTGCTTGTTCACCCGGCCAACCTGGGACAATACCTCAGCACAGAAAAATTTAGGATTAGGGAGGTGTCGTCTTACACCAGTTGGAGGTGTCGTCTTACACCAGTTGGCTTGTTCACCCGGCGAACCTGGGACAACACCTCAGCACAGAACAATTACGGATTAGGGAGGTGTCGTCTTACACCAGTTGGCTTGTTCACCCGGCGAACCTGGGACAACACCTCAGCACAGAACAATTACGGATTAGGGAGGTGTCGTCTTCCACCAGTTTGCTTGTTCACCCGGCGAACCTGGGACAACACCTTAGCACAGAAAAATTACGGATTAGGAAGGTGTCGTCTTACATCAGTTTGCTTGTTCACCCGGCGAACCTGGGACAACACCTCAGCACAGAACAATTACGGATTAGGGAGGTGTCGTGTTACACCAGTTTGCTTGTTCACCCGGCGAACCTGCGACAACACCTCCAGTACAGAAAAATTACGGATTAGGAAGGTGTCGTCTTACATCAGTTTGCTTGTTCACCCGGCGAACCTGGGACAACACCTTAGCACAGAAAAATTACGGATTAGGAAGGTGTCGTCTTACATCAGTCTGCTTGTTCACCCGGCGAACCTGGGACAACACCTTAGCACAGAAAAATTACGGATTAGGAAGGTGTCGTCTTACATCAGTTTGCTTGTTCACCCGGCGAACCTGGGACAACACCTTAGCACAGAAAAATTACGGATTAGGAAGGTGTCGTCTTACATCAGTTTGCTTGTTCACCCGGCGAACCTGGGACAACACCTTAGCACAGAAAAATTACGGATTAGGAAGGTGTCGTCTTACATCAGTTTGCTTGTTCACCCGGCGAACCTGGGACAACACCTTAGCACAGAAAAATTACGGATTAGGAAGGTGTCGTCTTACACCAGTTTGCTTGTTCACCCGGCGAACCTGGGACAACACCTTAGCACAGAAAAATTACGGATTAGGAAGGTGTCGTCTTACATCAGTTTGCTTGTTCACCCGGCGAGGAAATATTACGGATTAGGGAGGTGTCGTCTTACACCAGTTTGCTTGTTCACCCGGCGAACCTGGGACAACACCTCAGCACAGAAAAATTACGAATTAGGGAGGCGTCCTCTTACACCAGTTTGCTTGTTCACCCGGCGAACCTAGGCCAACACCTTAGCACAGAAAAATTAAGGATTAGGGAGGTGTCGTCTCACATCAGTTTGCTTGTTCACACGGCGAACCTGGGACAACACCTCAGAACACGCGCGCGAAACCTGGTCGTTTTTGGCCAGATCCGGCACGGCCACCGGGCAGGTACGTTTGGCCTCGAAGTTACTTGGTCTCTTGTTCAATGTAGTCTATATTATTGTGCTGATTTCACGAAACCAAGTCTAAAACCAAGAATGATATAGCACGTTCAGTTGTGTGGCAAAGGCAGCCACGCACGACACTCTTATGCACATGAAACACGCAGTGAGCTGAACAGGACAAAAAGCTGCAGTTGGACAGGAAACAGTATGACTATGACGAATACGGTATTTGAGTTCAGCGAATTCAGAACAAAGCATTGTTAGCCTGCACGTACAGCCCACACTAAAATGATTGCTCGCAATTTTATTCGAATTTCTTCGTTTGCACTGCGTTTGAGCACGGTTGTGCTGTGTGCAATGACGCAGCTTCGATAGAGCAAAAATAAACTGGGTCTTTTCCGCTCAGCCCAATTGCGTCGCTTTGACACAGCATGCCGAAACAATGGTGCCATGAGCGGAACTGAGGGTGTTGTCTGTTGATGAATCGGGACAAGGGAACCGCGCAATCAGCTTTCAGCCCACTGCACGTTGCGGAATGACTTTTGTGAAAAAATACGAATTCCCCGTTAGCTCGGGGGTGAAACAGGACTCTCGGTAGACGCATCGCTGTGGGCACACGTATTTGTTGCAACTGCAAACCCATTCCAATTACCTATGTTTCCTACGCAAACAACAAAAAACCGTTGAGGGCGTGTGGATCAAAATGTTGCGAGAAATAAAGAACGTTTCACACATTCGATTCGGTAAAACTGGTCTTTCATTTCTTAGAAACTGCCTGTTCATTGCTGCAGCAGTACGTTACATGCACCTACCGTTCAGAAATTATCTGAATGAAGTTGTACGTAGCCATCCCACTTTATGCCTGTTTGACGGCAGTTTTTATTGATTTGGCATCACCCTACGTACGTTGGAAATCTTGTTATGATGAGCGCCACCACACGTTGAAACGGAATGCTGGTTTTCGGTCACGGAGTCCAGTACCGAGATGTGGTCCGACAAGCGGTAAAGGTGGAGTTATACTTGTCCTCATGTGGACATTTTGTCCTCATGGACAAATCATTGTTCCGTTCGTGTTTTGTCAATTATTGAAACTTTGTCGATTATTGAAACTTCACCTTTGACCAGCATACTAGTTGTTCCCCCTAACCTGCTGAACAACTGTTACGATTTTCGAAGCTATTGCTCCAACCAATCGCAAAATATGATCAAGACAAATCCATCCGGACAAAATGTCCACATGAGGACAAGTATAACTCCACCTTAATAATACAATTTTGCAGATTGAGATACTGATTGTTATTCAGTTCTTGTTAATTGCGATGATTGTGAACCATTGAGCAACATTGCACATACTTCAGCTGATCAATACCAGGAATGGCAATGTCCCGAACACGCTCACTACTGTTATTGTGCCAACACAACCACCGGGGATTATGTGTCGTGGCAACAGCGCAGATTGCAAAGGCCGGATATTGATTGCAAAAGTTTGTGTATTCCTCAGCTGATGTCCATTCAATTGATGATCTTAACAGGGAGGCAAAAGTTACAGATCCTCCGCCAGCTCCGACCAAATGTTTGCACGAACAAGCGAAAGCTTTGAATGAGAAACGCAGTTACTATCGTAGGCGGGTCATGGACGCAATCATACCTGTGCCCAAATGCGATTCACAAGGTTCAAGACAACTTTACAACTAGTTAAAGGGTCTCCGCCATATATATTCGACCAAAACCAATCTCAATGAAACTTGGCACGGTGACTGGGTTTGGTCCAAAACACTCACGGCCAAGAAAATTTTTTCCCATATCAGCTCCCTGTCTGAGCCCGAAGGGCTCAAACGTAAAAAATTTTGACCCTACCACCGCACCATCAAAATAAAATACCGATCTGTTTCGCATGTTCTTAATGTGCCGTTTAATCACAAATGTTTCATAAACGCCTTGTCTCTAATTTAAAATTATACTCACTTTTTTGGCACTACCACAGCTTGCGCTACTTTGCCAAAACCACGCTAATTTTAGAAAAAAATTTTTCCGTTGTATTTTTGGGGCACGTAGACAGCACACTGAGCTTTACTATAAAATAGGTAACAAAGCCCATTTATTATGCTATTCAAGCGATTAAAGACCAATTTCCCATCGCTGATAAGTTTCGACAAAAGTTCGCTCAACTGTTATGAGCCTCAACTTTTTGGCCCTTTTCTGGGGACCCCAAGCACGCTTCTATGTCATAATTTCCTTTTTTAATAACGATGTACCAAGGTGATATATGGCACGCCAGATAGCAAAAATATAGTTGTTGTTAGTTATGTGCAAAACTATGTTGGTTCATCTGCATACATGGAGGTACGAGCAAGAAATGAATTTTACACAAAATCCACCCTATTAGCAAATTTTCGCTTCCGTCACATTTTCAGCCTACCTACTGTTGTGATCTAATTGTGGCATTTACTGTCCGATGAAGCCCCAACGTTATTGTTGTTTATCGATCAAAATTCAACATTCTAGTTCTAGCGTATCTTGGGCAGAAGTCGTTCAAATGAAGGCACCGTGGGGACGCTGGTCCGGTTACAAGCCCGGTTGTAGTTCCAAGTCCAACGCATGGACCTCAATGATCACGATTTTTCTAAAGATACGTTAGAGCTAGAATTTTGGATTTTGATCGATAAACAACAATAACGCTGGGGCTTCATCGAACAGTAAATACCACACTTCCATCACAACTGCGGGTAGGCTATAATTATGACGGAAGAGAAAATTTGCTGAAATTATGAATTTTGTGTAAAATTCATTTCTTGATCGTATCTCCAGGTATGCAAATGAACCAACATAGTTTTGCACATAATTAACAACAATTATATTCTTACTATCTGGCGTGCCATATATCACCTTGGTACATCGTTATTAAAATAGGAAATTATGACATAGAAGTGTGCTTGGGGTCCCCAGAAAAGGGCCAACAAGTTGAGGCTCACAACAGTTGAGCGAACTTTTGTCGAAACTTATCAGCGATGGGAAATTGGTCTTTGATCGCTTGAATAGCATGATAAATGGGCTTTGTTACCTGTTTTATAGTAAAGCTCTGTGTGCTGTCTATGTGGCCCAAAAATACAACGGAACATTTTTTTCTAAAATTAGCGTGGTTTTGGCAAAGTAGCGCGAGCTGTGGTAGTGCCAAAAAAGTGAGTATAATTTTAAATTAGAGCCAAGGCGTTTATGAAACATTTGTGATCAAACGGCACATTAAGAACATGCGAAACAAATCTGTATTTTATTTTGATGGTGCGGAGGTAGGGTCAAAATTTTTTGCGTTTCAGCCCTTCGGGCTCAGACAGGGAGCTGATATGGGAAAAAATTTTCTTGGCCGTGAGTGTTTTGGACCAAACCCAGTCACCGTGCCAAGTTTCATTGAGATTGGTTTTGGTCGAATATATATGGCGGAGACCCTTTAAGCCGCTTGAACGGTTACATGTACATGTATACTGTAGGTGCAGTATACATCTTTTTAGGCCTGTTCGAGCCGTTACAAGTTCACGTCACATATCGTGGTCGTTATTACAAATGCTTGCACCCGACCACCGGGGCTGTCATGAAAGTGATGCGATGGCATCGTCGGTCCCGCCCGCTCACTGAAACTCCGCCCACCGATAAAGACTGTCGCACTTTGGCACTTGTGGGGAAAAGAATTTGCGACTTTGGGTTCCCAATAGGTATGTATTTTATTAAAACGGCAACAAATTTCACAAATACATCCTGGTAAGCTGCAGCTGCTGAAATGTATCATTATCTCAGATGGTTCTGCGGTGGAAACACATCACCGAAAACATGTCCAGTGGTGTTCAGCTGAGCGTCAAGCCAACTGTGTACAGTAGAGAATACACAATACACAATTCCGTACGCGGAATGGCTAATGCCGATACGACGATGTGATCCAACGAATGGTCAATATTTTCCTGTTGTTTTATCTATGTATACTGAGTTTTTTACAGTTCACCGAAGAAGTCTGTATTTTCAGTAAAGCTGTACCTTGAATGGCAATGTCCCGAAAACGTCAACTATTGTTTTTGTGCCAACACGACCAACGGTGATTATGTGTCTTGGCGACAACCTAAATCAGATCGCCCAACAATTGACTGCAACAGTGAGTGTTTAACAATTGATAATTTATTGGCTCCATGCCCAAGGTATTCAATTTTCAGATCCGCCTGCGGTCGAGAACAATTGTGTGAAACGTGAGAACGACATTCGCCAGTTCCGTCGGTCAAACCCCTACGCGTATGCCCTTGTGTTCGAGTGCGAGTCAGAAGATCAAGAGGGGCTGTGCCATTGTGCACATGATAAAGTGATTGATCACAACACCCCAATTTAGCACTTTCTTGTCTCTTTCGGTGCATGTTATAGGTGGATTTGTTTTAAACTCATATGAAAATCAGGTGACACACACATCACACAATTCTGATTGGGAGCGATACATGGGAGCAGGGTTGGGCAAAAAAACGGTTTTAAAAAATAATTTTCTTTCAAAATTTTTTTTAAGTTTGGCTGGGGAACAATATTGTCGAAAACGTTCAAAAATGGCCTTCTTCGAGCCTAAAATTTGTAATTTTTTCTCAAGGTGCGTGATGGTTTCTTCACAAAACTGCATGCGGCGCTTGTTTTTCACATCTTGGCGCCTCTGAAAGCGTTTACCATGTGCCTTGATGTAAAACATAAGGTATGGGCGATCCATCGGCTCATGGCACTTTTTATACACACAGCGCATGCAGCAGCACACGCCATTTTCTAAACAAAATGTACACCTTGAGCGAGTGGCATACTTTGATGACCGCTTTTTAATTTATCCGGTTTTCATTTGCTGTATACCATAACACTTTTCTGCACTGTTGCAAAATTTGGGGATGTTTCAACGGATAACTGCAGAGAATAGATGCATTCATTGAAGGCGGTACTGCAGCATGCAGCGTGTGTGTGTGTGTGTGCGAGTGCCATGAGCTGGCGGATTGCCTATACATTGCGATTCTTTCGTCAGTAGATCACGGATGACGAGCTTCATCAGAGCAATCAGAGTTGTTTAGACAACCCATATTCAGGACAAACAGCAAAATATCTGGTTTCTGTATAGGCAATCTACGTCATCACGTAAATGTATTGGTCGCACAATGACTATATGAGAATCCATCCCCCTAATTTTCCTGCATTGACAAGGCGGATATTTGGCAATTATTTTCAAATTGAACCTGGTTTTGACAAGCACTTTGCAATCTTATCAGTGAGAAGAACGAGAAACACACGTGTGCAGAAATTTCACCCTGAATTCTACGCAACCAAAATGGTTCGGGCTCGGGTTACTGTAGCCACGTATTACACGCTTTACGTGTGAAATCGATACACAACACACACACGTTGATCACTCCCGATAAGTAAAGCGGGAAAAGAAAGAGAAAATAACTCCTTGTCAAAACCTGATTCGATTTGAAAAAAAATCGCCAGAAACTCTTCTTGACGATGCAGGAAAAATAGGGGGATGGATTCTCATATAGTCATTGTGCGACCAATAGCTCATTTGGTCAGTGGGCCACGTGGGCTTCCGGCCCCATCGGTTACTGAAAGGGCACAAATATAACACAGGAAAACCTCGCCAATAAGCCACATTCAGCAAGTATACAGTAATCGCTCATTGTGTATTTTATTAGCCATTTTCATTATTTATCTTTTATTTTTGCAAAAAAATTGAATCATTTTTTGCCATATCGAAAATTTAAAAAAAAATTTTATTTAAAAAAATATTTTTTTAAAAAATTTTCATTTGATAAAATTTTTTTTCCGACCCTGCATTGCGAATGACTGAAACCTACAACGCTGTTTGTCCTATTCACCTCCTCTTGCTCCTTGAAGCTCGTCATCCGGATCTACTGACGAAAAGAACGCATGTTAGGCACCGCCAGCTCATGCACTCGCACACACACACACACACGCTGCATGCTGCAGACCGCCTTCAATGAATGCATCTATTCTCTGCAGTTATCCGTTGAATATCTTGAAATTTTGCAAACAGTGCAGAAAAGTGTTATGGTATACAGCAAATGAAAACCGGATAAATTAAAAAGCGGTCATCAAAGTATGCCACTCGCTCAAGGTGTACATTTTGTTTAGAAAATGGCGTGTGCTGCTGCATGCGCTGTGAGTTAAAAGTGCCATGAGCGAAACGGCGAGATCGCCGATACCTTATGTTTTACATCAAGGCACATGGTAAACGCTTTCAGAGGCGCCAAGATGTGTAAAACAAGCGCCGCATGCAGTTTTGTGAAGAAACCATCACGCACCTTGAGAAAAAATTACAAATTTTAGGCTCGAAGGAGTGCCATTTTCTAACGTTTTCGACAAATTGTTCCCCAGCCTAACTTAAAAAAAATTTTGAAAGAAAATTATTTTTAAAACCGTTTTTTTGCCCAACCCTGCTCCCATGTATCGCTCCCAATCAGAATTGTGTGATGTGTGTGTCACCTGATTTTCATATGAGTTTAAAACAAATCCACCTATAACATGCACCCGAAAGAGACAAGAAAGTGCTAAATTGGGGTGTTGTGATCAATCACTTTATCATGTGCACAATGGCACAGCCCCTCTTGATCTTCTGACTCGCACTCGAACACAAGGGCATACGCGTAGGGGTTTGACCGACGGAACTGGCGAATGTCGTTCTCACGTTTCACACAATTGTTCTCGACCGCAGGCGGATCTGAAAATTGAATCCCTTGGGCATGGAGCCAATAAATTATCAATTGTTAAACACTCACTGTTGCAGTCAATTGTTGGGCGATCTTATTTAGGTTGTCGCCAAGACACATAATCACCGTTGGTCGTGTTGGCACAAAAACAATAGTTGACGATTTTTTTCGGGACATTGCCATTCAAGGTACAGCTTTACTGAAAATACAGACTTCTTCGGTGAACTGTAAAAAACTCAGTATACATAGATAAAACAACAGGAAAATATTGACCATTCGTTGGATCACATCGTCGTATCGGCATTAGCCATTCCGCGTACGGAATTGTGTATTGTGTATTCTCTACTGTACACATATTGGCTTGACGCTCAGCTAACACCACCGGACATGTTTTCGGTGATGTGTTTCCACCGCAATACCATCTGAGATAATGATACATTTCAGCAGCTGCAGCTTACCAGGATGTATTTGTGAAATTTGTTGCCGTTTTAATAAAATACATACCTATTGGGAACCGAAGTCGCAAATTCTTTTCCCCACAA
>JASAMV010000478.1:0-121652 GCA_030248065.1 Rhynchonema sp. JSB1_4
TGAGGCAGAAGTCGATCCTGTGTATCGTAGATTGTTTGAATTCAAACTTATTTACCTTCTGCCAACGTGCATCGTTTGCGCTGCATACAGCAATGGTACACATTCAACTACATGCTGATGGAAATCAAAAAGAAAATAGTGAGCAGTCGAAAACCCCCGAATTGGAAAACCACGAAAAATAAAAATTGTCAGGAACTGAAAAGATATTTTTGTCAGAAACCTGTTCATCAGTGTACGTAGTGACCCAGAAGTGGGACATCACCACTGTACTTGTAAAAGCGGCTTCAGCGCAGGCTTTAGCCAGGAAGGCCCGTCCATTTCAAAGAAAATATCCTCAAAAGTATAATACAGCCACATGGGCTTTCATTCAATGTTAGGCTTTGGCTTGGGATTAGAATTTTCTACCACACTTTCCCAAAGAATAAAAACAAGACCAAAAAATGGAACTCCGGTCTAGATGATCACATGCGTCGATGAACAATATTATTGTTGTTCTCTTTACCACGCATCTCACCTTCGAGTTTCAGGTTCACCAAATAGTTGGCCAACGCAAATTCATCCGTATCCAATTTGCCATCCCGATCGCAGTCTGATAATTTCCAGATTTTGCCGAGCACTGAGTTGGGAAGTTTCGATTTGACCAGATGCGCTTTCGCATTCGCGCCTGGAAATGTTTTTGTCGGAACTTTCTATTTCCTTCTTCGAATGCAAACGACGCCAGCACGAGCCCGATTTCGGAGGCGGTCTGCCACATTCAGTCATTAATACAAAGGAACAGAAAGAGAAAATCGTAATGCACCACGCTGTGTATTCTACATAAGATTTCCCAAGTCAGCATCCATATCAGAAAAAACGACGAACAAAACCACGAACCGGTGACTTTTCCGTCTTGCGGACTGAGCGTGTCGAAAATCTCATCGAATTTGTATCTTTCTTGGCTCACCACCCATTCCGGCTCGCCGGCGCCCTTGTCGACGCCTGATTTATCAAGGAAAACATTTGAAAAAACAGAAAGAGAAAATCAACAACCATAAAATGGTGTGTTAAAAGTACCTTCGCCTCTGCCATAGCCGAACGGCGACTCATTTTGCTGCTTAAATGCACCACCCTGCACCATACGTGATGTGAACGCGTCCACCATCGCACTGTCACCACCGCCAGCTAAAAAAATACGAATTAAGAGAAAATAAAACAATTAAACAAAAAAAATATTTTACCAGCGCCATTTTCAGTGGCCGCCTGAATGGCCGCTTGCTCCATGCGACGCGTCGCTTCCTCCTCTTTCGGAATTTGCTGCATGACACGGGCTGAAACAAAATAGAGACATTGAAATTAAAAGAAAATAAAAAAACAAAGGAAAGAGAAAACCCGACCGATATCAGACGCTAGCATTCCGTCAACAATTTCAATCAATTTCGGTTTGATGGCGTTGAATTTGCTGAAGTCCTGATGTTCCAAGCACTCTTGCATTCGTTTGATGTCGGGGAAGTCGCCCAGCGAAATGTTGTGTTGTTGCTGAACGACAAGTTTTTTCTTAGTTTTGGTTCGATAATCAATTGCAGAGAAAATAAACAAAACTGACCATGAGCGTCTGGTAGGTTTTGTCGAGATTCGCTATCAGCTCTTTCTTCTTCTTCTCCTTGCCCATCACTGAAGGCATTTGTTTGCGAAGTTCAGCGATGACGTACGCGTGCACCTGTGCATGTCAAATTTTGTGCATTTGAGCTTGCTCTCTTTAGGTTCGTGCAAGCAGAGCGCATTGCAAAAGAAAAGTCGACTTTCAGTTTGTCGCTTATTTTTTTCGGAAGATGGCGAGCGCTTTACTCCGGTTTCAGCCTGATACAAAACCAAGACCACAGAAGTTTCAAAAAAATCCATGCGCCGTGACAGTTTATGTCATTTTTTGGGCGAGCTGGCAGATCAAATATGAAAAAGAGCACCGAAAACTGAACCATTCAAAAAAGACGCAAAAGTGCGCACGCCGTGTGAAAATTCAGATGCAATGTTTCATCCAAACTTTTTATTTGCACGACATTCAGGTCAGAAGTCGAACCTGACGATTTTTGAAAAAAAAACTTCCAACCGGCCGCCAACCTTTGCCAATCTGGCACGTTTGATCAGATCGTTGAGCTTTCTCAGCGCCGCATTTCTCGGCAACGCCTGCAGGTCGGCGAAAAGGTCATGTTGTTCATCCTCAAACAGTCGACGATTGATGTCATAATGCAGCGGGTTGTCCCAGAACGTGCCGATGTAGACGCGCGCCACTTCCGGCGTACGGAATACCTGTGCGGCAGAGCAAATAAAACGGTTTCATGCGTTCGTTGATGACGTGTATTGTGCAGCGGATTCACAGACGGGCAGTGTGCATCAGGTCATCGTCAGTGCGAAGCGAATACGCTAGATACGTTGACACTTGGGATCCTTGTTGCCGTTTGACAAGAGTGATATTGTCAAATGAGCTGACCCCCTCCACTTTGAACACCCGGCTCTGCAGCATGTCTTGTTCGTCAACTCCGATAATATAAATATTATCACCAGAGTAATAACAGATATAAGAGTTATCATCATAAGACGAAAAAACTTCCAGTGCACTGCTCCCACATTAACCAAGCCAAGATGAGTAATCAAAAACAAACACAACACAACAGCCAGTCAGAAAAAAACGATAAAAATAATGACTCAGCAGAATACCACTTGAAAAATTCGCAAAGGTTAAGGTGCAAAAAACAAAAAAAAGCCAAAATACGGCGCACAACCTTTCCTAACGACCACATGAGTGCACCATAAACGCGCATCAGCTGCTGGTGATCAACCATATCGGCTTTGTTGAGTACTATGCGAATTTTGTCTTCGTGACCTGAAAATAAGAGAAAAACAACTTGAATGTAATTTGAAAAGATGTTTTTGCATTTTTTCCATTTGCTTGGTCAACTTTGGATTAGAAAATCACGCAAAAAATACGACCAACCAGCGAGCGCCTCAATGCATCGTTTGAATTCGTCCGAAATATCGAGTTTGTGAGCATCAAACAACAGAATAATGCGATCGACGCGCTCGGCGAACCACTCCAGCACACCGGTGAAATCGTAACCGCGGTCGATTCTGAAGGAAAATGATTTTTTCAGAAAAAAATGAGATTTTAATCTCGACAGCTGTAATTATTTTCGGTCACACACAGCAAGCAACGGTCCCCAAATCATTTTGCTCTGCTGACTGACTACGTGTTTGTGAAGCACTTGCATTACGCACGCAAACCGCGGTCACACGTACGGGTACGACACAACACAACAGTAGCATGCCTACAAAATTTCAATGTTTTGACTGCTTGCGCTGCGCTATTCTACAACAATCAGCGTGGCTGCTGGACAGAGTCCAGTTAGCTCAAGTTAGCCGGGTCAACTTTTTAGATCTTTAGATTTCTGCACAGTTGCTCAACAAGGCAGGGGTGTGGTAAAGCGCAAAAGGTTCTGATTCATGAAGGAACATAACACATTACTTGCCATTTTCACGCGTTATAACCAAATGCATTGAAATTAAAACTCCATGACCACAAAAGCAACGTTGTTACTGCACATAAGCGCGCTTACCCCAGGCGTATAGTTGACGTGGATTGTTTGGCAAAGGATTGATGCTCAAAATCACTGAAGGAAAGAGAAACATACGAAAAAGACAGATCACAGAGATTCGATTAGGATAACCAGTAGCCCTATCAGTACCATCAAGTGAAAATGAGTAAAACATGGGTGGCAGTTTCAGAGACCGTTGCTTGTCGTAAGAACTAGCTGACAGACAGACAACTCCCAAGATTCCAGGTACACTACCCCCCTACCCGCCCGGATTTTTCCACCTATATACCCTACCCGCCCCGCAAAAGTAGCCACAGCACTGGGGGGTGGGGTTCTATTTATGGGGGGTCAATTAATGGGGGGTTCTATTTTTGATTTCGAGCCATTTAGGTGGGGTTCAATTAATGGGGGTAGGGTTCTATTTCCGACAATACGGTGATTCCAATTCAACTAGCGTGAAAGCTGATGTCCTCAAAATAAACAGCTTCATGCAGTTGTTTTGATCGACTAAGTGGGCGCTACAGGATTTGCGAGGCCGCAATTAGCATCGCGCTGATGCCAGGAAAGTGCTCTTGTAGCGCAATAAGTCTGCGTTCCAACCGTCAACTCATAGTGGAGGGGGATGGGAGCTGCCCCTAGGGTACAGTTAATTCCCCGACCACGACACACTTGGTCCCTAAATTCCCCACCGGGTGCATTGAACTCCCCAATTTTTGTCGGAATTCGAATATCAAAGATTTTTAAGGGCAAAAATAAGTAAAATTTTCCCCTCCAAAAAATGCCGTTTTCCCGAAATTGGGCCTTCCTCTCATTCCCCTCCCCTCCAAAAACACCGAGCGTACACTTGCTTCCCCGGCTCCCCGCCAATGTATACTTGCGTATATACTCCCCGAAAAAAAAAACGATTTTTTTCAGTTTATATACTCCCCGCCAATATATTTTTGAAAAAAACCCTTTTTTCCGAACAAAAAAACCGTTTTTTTTTCAAATATTTTTCCAGTACTTAAGGATACCCATGGTCCAAAAACGCCTATTTTGGAGAAAATTTCGTCGGGAAATGGCGTGAAACAGGCTAAAAAAGCACTTGGGGGTCATTTACATTGGTTTTGACAACATCCTCTCGCAACCATGGAAAATATCTCGGAAATTTTTGGAAAAAACCGTTTTTTTCAGAAGTTGCCACTTGGAAAAATTTCCGGAAAAATAAAAACGTATTTTTCCTGGCCCCGAAAAAAAATTTTTTTCAGTTATTTTTGAAAAAAAAACGGTTTTTTTCGGCCCGCAAGTATATCCCCGCCAGACCAGGAATGTCACTGCTGGTGGTGACGGGACTATGAGCCGGCATTACCAGTTACCATAAAGAACATTCACCATTTAGAGTGACAATTGGCAGATTGGGAACCACTAACCCGTCGAGCACCCAACAAACACAACTCCCTCGCAGTCGGAGGGTCAGGGTCATCACAAGAAGAGCACCAATATCACTGTACAATTTTGGACTCACCTCTGTTTCTCTCCGGACAGAATGCCAGGCGTGTCGACGATGGTGATGCTTTTGAGCACATCATTTGGTAACGTCGAACATTGGAAACGATTCAGAAACGCGTTTCCAAACTTGGACAACGGACGGAACTGTTTCTTTGCGTCCACCACCAGCGCGTTGCCCGGAATCATCGCATCCTGGAGGAAGAGACAGACGTTTTTTGCGCTTGAAACAGAAATAGCAAAGCTAATTGTGTTGTGAGAGATATGCTTCTTCTAAACGCTTGAAATACAAACATTTTATTGTGACATCTGCATGTAAATATAATCGCAGTTCAAAATTTTTCCTCAGGCTGTGTTCTCTTATTCTTTGTGAGTGACCTTTTACTCAAAATTTTCCAAGTCTTCACAACCGAACTTTTATATAAGGAAAAACCACAAAACAAATTATGCAATAAAAAACGCATTTCGCTACGCTACTTTGAATTTGAGCCAATTTGATCTTCGCCACGGGCTACGTTTTGAAGAAAGCCATGAATGTGTAGATTATATCGGCCAAACATCTAAAAAAAACAGGACACAAACGAAACCAGCCTCATTTCCGTGCATGACCGCAATGAAACGGTCGGTGGTGGGTTCGGGCCCGATTCTCATGCCCGGGAAATCCTGCTCGATCAAATACCGAATGAACGTTGTCTTGCCCGTTGAATATTGCCCGACCAACAGGATCATTGGCTTCGCGTCGAAATCGGGATCATCTGGACACATTTCAACAAAAAAACTCAGATCATCCATTTTAAAAGTTCGGCAATATTAAATAATATAGGAAATTATAATTTTACCGAGCGCGGGCGAGTGAAATTCATGAAACTTGTAGTAGTCCTCAAGCGGCAACAGTTTCGACTTGTATATCCTCTTCAGATCGTCCGACACCGACGACAAAACGTCCGGCACTTTCTGCTTGTCGCCGGATCTCATCCACGAAAACATGATTGTGGGCGATTATTTTCAGGCTTTTGGTTTATTCGATCGGCAGAAGTAAAACTAGATTAACGAATTTATTATCGGGGTTGTCTGAAAGCGTTCGCGGTATTGGGTGGCAGTGTTGTGGCAGGCCCATGTGTGGGAGGTAAATATGATGCGGGGTTGGGACCGGAAGCGTGAGAGGTATGATTTTGGTCACTCAAAAAGGCAAAAAACATGGCCAAAAATGAGGTGAAAATAGTGCTTTTTCCAAATTTTCGCCGAAAATCACCTGAAAACACGTATTGATTTTTGGGAAAATAAGGTCGAAAAAACACCGATTTTTGCCTTAAAACGGTATAAATTGCTTGTGAGAGGTATGATTTGGAGTTGTGAGAGGTTTATGCAGAACAAAAAATCGTGGCTTAGGTTCATGCACGGTTCTTGTTCGTTCAGAGCATATAACACGCCTCTTACCAGTGTAGTTCCTGGGGGGAGGGGGGGACCCCCCTAAGGTACACTAATTTCCCCGGCCAAGGTACACTAGTACACTAATTTCCCCTCCGGGTACACTATTTCCCCAATTTTTGCCTAAAATGGCCATATAAAATGTGTGATTTTCAGGTCAATGTTCTCAAAAGTCGCAAAAATACATTTTTTATGAAGAATTTTTTTTCAAAAAGGGGTAAAAATAGGTCAAATTTTCACCTAAAAAGTGACTTTTTCCTAATTTTGGGTCTTCCCTTCCCCCTTCCTCCCCAGGGAGGTACACTAATTGCCCTCCCTACTTTTTCGGAGGGGATAGTGTACCTCCCTGGGGGGAAGGGGGGAAGACCCAAAATCAGGAAAAAGTCACTTTTTGAGGTAGAAAATTTGACCTATTTTTACCCGTTTTTGGAAAAACCTTCATAAAAACGGTATTTTGGCGACTTTTGAGAACATTGACCTGAAAATCACACATTTCAGGCCTAAAAAATGCCCATTTTAGGCCAAAAAATGGCCATTTTAGGCAAAAATTGCGGAAATTAGTGTACTAGTGTACCTTGGTCGGGGAAATTAGTGTACCTTAGGGGGGTCCCCCCTCCCCCCCAAGAACTACACTGCCAAGCACTGGTATTGGTATTGTGTGGTACCGTATTGTCGGAAATAGAACCCGGGGGGTCTATTTTTTTCACTGGGGTCATTTTGGGGGTTCAATTTATGGGGGGTCAATTATTGGGGTGGGGGGTTATGTTTCATTTGGCGCCCCGACGAAAAAATCATTGTTAATAATGCCAATAAAAATGGCTTGTTTTCGGTATTTTCTAACTTCAACAGCGGCAATTATGCTTAAAAGCTGTATTCTGTTGTGTACGCAAGCTTAAACAACGTTTGACACAACAACACAGCCCTACCATACACTAACTGCCGCGCCCGACAAGGAACTACCGTATTGTCGGGAATAGAACCCGGAGGGTCTATTTTTTCACTGGGGTCATTTTGGGGGGTTCAATTTATGGGGGGTCTATTATTGGGGGGGTTATACCGTAAAAACCTAAATACAGCCCCCCTCCCCGGAGCCGGAATAGAGCCCCCCCCGTAATACAGCCCCCCAAAAAGGGGTCAGTGAATTAAAAGAGCCCCCCCGGAATAGAGCCCCCCTAAGTAACATCCCCTGTACAGTAGTGTATTAACGCTTGATAGTGGTGCACAAGTACATTTACGCACGTTTGTTGTCAGTTCAGAGCACATAATACGCCTCTTATTGACGAATAGACACGAATAAATGCTATTACAAGCGAAAAAACATCCTTTCAAACCCCTTTTTAGGGGCTTTTAGGGGTATTTATGGGAACAATTTTTTCAGGTTCGGGTCAGTGAATTAATAGAAGCCCCCCGGAATAGAGCCCCCCCAAAATGGGGTCAGTGAGTTAATAGAGCCCCCCTTCTATTTAGGTTTTTACGGTATTTTTCATTTGGCCCCCCGACGAAAAAAATCGTTGTTACTGATGCCCATAAAAAGGGCTTGTTTTCGGTATTTTCTAACTTTAACAGCGGCAATTATGCTTAAAAAGCTGTATTCTGTTGTGTACGCAAGCTTAAACAACGTTTGAAACAACAACACAGCCTTACCGTACCACTAATTTGTGGTACGGTGAAGGTTGGGCCAGTGTCAATGGTGTGGCTGGGGTCGGGGGGTGGGGGGGGTCCCCCCCAAGGTACAGTAGGTAGGTTGCCGCCCCTCGCCTGGTACAGTAGGTAGGTTGCCGCCCCTCCCCTGGCACAGTAGGTAGGTTGCCGCCCCACCTAACTTTTCACCCAAAACATTCATTTTTGGCTTAAAATTGCATAAAATTAGCATATTTGTCTGCAAATAGGCGAAAAATCGCGCGCTGCGCGCGAAATTAGTGTTTTAGGCCACATTTTCTTCAGTATTTAGACATAAAAAATTTCGGTTTCCAGATGACCCCCCCCCCCAAGTGGTACGACCCCCCCTAGCTCGGCTGGTACAGTAGGTAGGTTGCCGCCCCGCATTTTGGGTGGTACAGTAGGTTGCCGCCCCGCCTGGGTAGCTACACCACTGGCCAGTGTAGTACCGTATTGTCGGAAATAGAACCCGGGGGTCTATTTTTTCACTGGGGTCATTTTGGGGGGTTCAATTTATGGGGGGGTCAATTATTGGGGGGTTATATTTTTCATTTGCCCCCCCCCCCCCGACGAAAAAAATCATTGTTAATAATGCCCCTAAAAATGGCTTGTTTTCGGTATTTTCAAACTATAACAGTGGCAATTATGCTTAAAAAGCTGTATTCTGTTGCGTACGCAAGCTTAAACAACGCTTGAGACAACAACACAGCCCTACCATACCACTAATCTGTGGTACGGTGAAGGTTGAGGTGCGGTTCTATTAATGGGGGGGGTTCTATTTTTGATTTCGAGCCATTTAGGGGGGGGGGTTCAATTAATGGGGGGGTCAATTAATGGGGGGGGGTTCTATTTCCGACAATACGGTACTTGGTCAGGGTGTTGACGATAGATAGATTGGGACCCGAAATGTGTTGACGATAGATAGATGACCCAAGTCCGAAATCTGGGGGGGGTCGACCCAAACTTGTTGACGATAGATAGATGGTGGGGGGGGTTGCCAAAAATCAAGGTATAGGATAGTGTACTAAGTAGGAAATAATGTGTAAATATTAATGAAAATGTACTAAGATTACTAAATCCGCGCGTAGCGCGCGATTTTTTGCCTATTTGGGACAAAAAATACCGATTTTGAGCCATTTTGAGGCAAAAATACCCATTTTGGGGTCGAAATGTGTTGACGATAGATAGATTGTTCCCAGAATTTGTTGACGATAGATAGATTTGAGCATGTAGTAGTAGTTTCAGTGGGCCAGAAAGTTTGCACTTCCAAATGCTTGAATCGCGTTAGTTTGCGATTATTGCACCTTGCCCATGAGAAAATGGCTGCGTTGATCCTGCAAAATGAAGTGAAAAATACAAGAGCTATGTTTTTTGCGCCAGTTGCTTCAAAGGATTCGGTTGTCTATTCCTCTGCTTGTTCGAAACGCTCTGTTCGCTTTATAAAAGCTGCAATATACTGCACTTTCATGTCTTGTACATCTTCACAAGTCACTGTTTGACCACCAAGCAATTCTGCTCGGATATGCCTGTACGTGCGACATGTGCAGATATAATGTTCGGCTGACTCTGCATCGAGCCCGCATGCATCGCAGGTCGGACTGTCCGCAAGACCTATTATGTGCAGGTGTTTATTCACAGCACAGTGTCCCGTGAACACCCCCACCATGTTCCTGAGTTGTTGTCTGTTTAGGGACAGCAGGGCCTTTGTTTTATAGATATCAACATTTTTAATAAACAGTTTGCTCTGTCTGCATCTGGACTCAGACATCCATTTGTTTTGCAGGCCCTCCAGGAGCCAGCGTTTTACGCTCCTCTTGCATACGCTCGAAGCCAAAGCTAGGGCTGGCTCTGGTCCTTGGAGCGGTTTGTACCGGCCTTTCCTGGCCAATTCATCCGCTCTCATGTTTCCCTCGATGCCCGAGTGCCCCGGTATCCATTTCAAGGACAAGTGATTCTCTGAACCAACCTCGTTCAGCTTATCACGGCATTCTTGCACCAATTTCGATGTTGTTTCACATCGTTTTAGGGATTGTAGAGCAGATCTGCAGTCGCTGAAGATCGTTATTTCGTTGCGCCTAATTAGTTGGCTCTGCAGCTGTTCTGCAGCCTTCAGAATGGCAAATGTTTCAGCCTGATAGACAGTTGCATTTTGCCCCAGGCCGAAGCTTTTGTTAGTGTCCCGAAGCGTTACTCCCGCTCCAGTGCACCCATTTATCACGTGCTTCGCACCATCGGTAAAAACCTTAATGCCCGCATGATTTTCGACCCAATTGGCACCATATTCTTCGAAAAACGCTTTGTCTCTGATGTCTACTTTGTAGGCATCATGGAAATTTAGTTTTTTAACCATCCTGTCCCTGGGCATAGCCAGGACTGGAACATTCTCGGCTATTTCGTCTACTATGCAGGTATGACTAGTTTTTGCCCCAGTCACCGTATCCCACATACCTGTGTTTACCAGCCGCGACGCACACAGCATCGCTTGTGATTTTGCGACCTGATCCAGCGGCGCCAGACACAGTAATGTTTCAAGCGCAGCCGTCGGTGTTGATTTGAAAGCACCTGTAATGAAAAGGCAGCCTAGGCGTTGCACCTTCCCTAGCAGCTTTTTCACAGTGATTAAGTTCGTTCTTTGCCACCATACGACCGAGCCATATAGCAGCATAGGTTTTATGACACAGTTATACACCCAGAGGCATACTCTTGGCTGCAATCCCCAGTTTCCACTAGCAATCCTTCTGCATTGAAACAAACTGATGGTTGCTTTTTTACACTGTTTTTCTATGTGTTGACGCCAGGTTAGCTTTCTATCTATGGTTATGCCCAGAAACTTTACGGTTTCTGTCATTTTTATCACTTTGTTTCCAATTTTTATCGGCTGTATGCCGATGCGTAGTCGTTTTTTGGTAAAAACGACCACTTCTGTTTTATCAGGATTCACTCTGAACCCGTTATTGTGGCACCAAGTAGCTGCAACGTTTAGTCCTTCCTGCATATGAGCACATAGTTGCGAAAGATCAGTGCCGCTTGCTAGCAGGACTGCATCATCAGCATAGGCTTGGATATAGAGGTTGGTTTTGGTCAAGATTTCAAGAATAAGCTTGTCCATTATTAAACACCAGATCAGGGGTGACAGGACTCCTCCCTGTGCGCATCCCCTTGTGGTTATAGCTCCTAATTTTTCACCATTTAATTCAACCTGGACTGTTCTTGTTTCCAGCATCTGAGCAATCCACGCTCTGATAGGGCTGGGAACATGTCTCCGTTTGAGCTCAGATTTGATCAGCGCGAAGGGCGCGTTATCAAACGCTCCCTCCACATCTATGAAAGCTCCAATACAGTATTGTTTTTTTACCATGACCGCTTGTTCCAATCTGGAAACTACACAGTGAAGTGCTGTTTCTGTGGATTTACCGGCCTGGTAAGCATGTTGATTCGGGTGTATCGGAATGTTTTTCAAAACATTCTCTCTTATGAAGCTGTCTACTAATCGTTCTAGCGTTTTCAGCATGAACGAGGTCAGACTTATTGGTCTGAACGATTTTGCCTGAGAGTAATCTTCCTTACCGGGTTTTGGTATGAAGATTACTTTTGCTTTTTTCCACATTTTTGGCATGTATGCCCATGCCAAACATGATTGAAACATCAAAGCGAGTGTAGGTGATTTGAGCATAAGTGTTGACGATAGATAGATGAAATCAAAAAGTGTTGACGATAGATAGATGAATTTGGGGGGGGGACACCCCCACCCCCCCCCCAGTACTACCCTGGGTTGGGCTGGGGTGGGGTTCTGTTAATGGGGGGTCAATTAATGGGGGTTCTATTTTTGATTTCGAGCCATTTACCGTATTCCCTAAAATAGAGCCCCCCCAAAAAATAGAGCCCCCCAAAAATACAGCCCCCCCCCCCAACTTGGAATTCCTCGCTTGGGTGTCGTAAAGTCAAGTTCTTGTATAAGACACCTTGTGTACAACCAGTGTAGTGGCAGGCCCATGTGTGGGAGGTAAGTATGATGCGGGGTTGGGACCGGAAGCGTGAGAGGTATGATTTTGGTCACCCAAAAAGGCGAAAAAACACCGTTTTTGTGATATATTTTTGGCCAAAAATTGAGGTAAAAATAGTACTTTTTCAAAATTTTCGCCGAAAATCGCCTAAAAATAGGTATTATGTGCGGGTTTGCGCGCGGGGCGCGCGATTTTTGGGAAAATAAGGTAGAAAAACACCGATTTTTGCCTTAAAAAGGTATAAAATTGCTTGTGAGAGGTATGATTTGGAGTTGTGAGAGGTAAGTACTCAACCCCCCCAACCCCCCCCTCGGGTTTTGTGGTAGGTAAGTACTGAGAGGGGGTAACCCCCCACAACCCCCCCCCCCAGCCACTACTATGGTACAACGTTTGTGGTTGAGTATATGATGACGTAAAGCCTTTTATGGAAGATCTGCACCTAAAAACACTCATAATGACCAGTAACACCCTGACAGAACTCCATTTTAGGGGTATTTTTGGAACCAGAGGTGGGAATCGGGCCGGCCCGAGGTTTCCGGCCCGAACGGTCGGGCCGGGCCGGGCCGGGCCGACTTTTCGGAATGTCGGGCCGGGCCGGGCCGGGGTGGCCGGCCCGAAAAGGCCCGACATCATCGAATTTCAATAAAAAATCGTGATTTTTTAGGCTAAATTTGCCAAAATTTCTCGCGATTCTGCAAATTAGTACCGACTTCCATGATTATCAGGTATTTCTAAACCAAAAAAACAGTAATTTTTGCACCAAAAAATTGCTTCAAAATATCACCAGAAAAAGTCGGGCCGAAAAAATCGGGCCGGGCCGGGCCGGGCCGACTTTTTTCCAAGTCGGGCCGGGCCGGGCCGGGCCGACCCCCGGACCTCGTCGGGCCGGGCCGGGCCGAGGTAACCCGACCCGATTCCCACCTCTGTTTGGAACATTTTTTTGAGATTTTGGGCAGCGAAAAAATACAGCCCCCCAAAAATAGAGCCCCCCCAAAAATACAGCCCCCCCTAAAAGGGGTCAGTGAAAAAATACCGTAAAAACCTAAATACAGCCCCCCCCCCGGAATAGAGCCCCCCCGTAATACAGCCCCCAAAAAGGGGTCAGTGAATTAATAGAGGCCCCCCCGGAATAGAGCCACCCCCTAAGTAACACCCCCTATACTGTAGTGTATTAAGGCTTGATAGTGGTGTACAGGTACATTTATGCACGTTTGTTGTTCGTTCAGAGCACATAATACGCCTCCTATTGACGAATAGACACGAATAAATGCGATTACAAGCGAAAAAACATCCTTTCAAACCTCTTTTTAGGGGTTTTTGGGGGGTATTTCTGGGAACAATTTTTCAGGTTCGGGTCAGTGAATTAATAGAGGCCTCCCCGGAATAGAGCCCCCCCCGTAATAGAGCCCCCCAAAATGGGGTCAGTGAGTTAATAGAGCCCCCCCTTCTATTTAGGTTTTTACGGTACAGCCCCCCTTGTATTTTAGGTTTTACGGTAGGGGGGTTCAATTAATGGGGGGGTCAATTAATGGGGGGGTTCTATTTCCGACAATACGGTACACTGGTATTGGGTATTGTGCCCACCCATAATCCTAATCTCTGTCTGTTGTTCGATGCCTTGCCTGCCTGCCTGCCGCAGAACAAAAATTCTGTCATTTCTCTTTTATTTCACAGCGGAGAACTCCGGAGATTTCTCTGGTGTGGCCCAGGGCAGTGTCATCGGCCCGATCTTGTTTTTGCTCTTTATAAATGATATCGTCAGTGTCGTTGCGGATGGTACTAAATTGTACCTATATGCTGATGATATTAAAATTTATAGGGAAATCCATAGCATTGAGGATTTGCATCAATTGCAGTCCGACATTCACTCAGTTCAAAGCTGGATGTCTGCTAATGGCCTTAGGGTCTCAGCCAAAAAATGTGCAATTCTCAGGCTTGGGGTACTCTCCCCCGTGCCGCCAATTTACCTCTTGGATAACTCACCCATTACCCTCCCCCCCTTTGTCCGAGACCTCGGTGTCCTTTTTGATCAGGGCAGCCTAAATTTTGAAGCCCATTCTGCTAAGCTCATCACCGAGGCTAGCAGAATGGCCAGCATAATAAGAAGGAACTTCTACACCAGGGACCCCTCCTTTTTACGCAAGCTATATTTGGCTTACGTTCGCCCCATTTTAGAATTTTGCATGTCGGTTTGGTCTCCACAAGATAAAACCACGTGCAGCTGGTGTATCGGCGTGTCATCAATGACTTGGTATTGGTGCACAAAATTATTTCCGGCATTATACCAGGGGTTGCAAGGAGCGACTTTTTCACCCCACCCTCCTCCCGTCATGTCCGTGGCCACTGCCAACAGCTGAGTCGAGTCCGGGGTCCAGGTCGGGCCTTGGAAAGGTTCTGGAGTCACCGTGTTGTCGATCTGTGGAACGGTCTTCCCGAGTGTGTAGTCGTCTCAAATTCATCCCATCAATTCAAAAAAAGGCTGCGCGCACTTTGTCGCGACCGTGTCTGGGACCATATTTTGTCCAATTTCTCTTCAGCCATCAATTAATTATCACTCACTCGTTGGTCACGCCTTGCTGAATCGCTGCTACATTAGTCTTTTTCACTTTCAGACCAATTAAAATCATTAACTTCGTCAAACTTATCAAAGTTTCCTTGGCTTGTTGTTTCGGTGCCACACTGCGTTGAGTTGACTGTTGCGACACCTCAAAATCGGTTTGTTCCATTCTTTTCAATTCATTTTTTGCTGTTGGTTGTTGTTGTCAATCTCGTCCAGTAGTGTTACCATACGTTACCGTTACCCCCGCCCTACCCGTTCTGTTTGTCCGTGTTTGTTTGCTCATATTTAGCTCATTTTGTTAATTCTTCCTAGCCTGCCGTTAGGCTTTTGCGAAAGCATGCATAAAACTTGAAACTTGAATTTCCGAGGATCATTTTTTTCTGGCACGGTCGTTTTTTTCTCTGTGGGTGATATTTTCGAAACGGTGCAAAGATCAGTTGGGTGTAAAGGTCGGTGGAAAGCTCGGTCGACAGCTCAGTGTGAAAGACCTCGGTGTAAACTTGAAACATTCCACGTTAATAACAGGCAATGTTTCACGTTTACACCGAGCTACGCCGACCGAGCTTTCGACCGAACTTTACACCGACCTTTATGCCCAACTGACCTTTACACCGTTTCGAAAATTCCACCCTGTGTTTTTATTTTTTCTCTGAAAATGTGATCAAACACGCTTTTGGCGGAATGTGACCAACTCTTTGGAGGGGCGGCACGCGCGCAACGAACTCGCAAAAGCGCCCCGCGGCGAGCCGGCCAATTTGTTGCCAATTGCTGCTTTGACAATGGTGTTGATAGCAATATTTCAATCATCGAAAGGTTCACCGAAATTTTTAGTGAACAAGTTTTTGCCGAATCGAACCATAACTTTCTTATTGTAGGCTACAATGTGAAATTTCACCAAGCACCGCCCCAAACGAACGCGCAAGCTCTGCTAAATTTCACTTGTCAACGAATGCGAGGTGTTTTGCGTGAAACAGCAGCGTCGACAAAGGATAATCCATCGAAAATGTGCTACGTATTGGCACGAGACCCCAGAAGGCCCTGGCCCCACGAACGCGTCTCCAAGTCGCACTTTGACGCCTGGCAGCACTGTTTGAAACATCTGGTATTCCCTGACGCCAACCTTGACACCGAAATGTCGGTCACCCAGAGCTCGACGTTGTGGCGCGCGGATGACCCAAAGAAGAAGAATAAAGAGATCATCAACGCGTTGCTGAAAGTATATACAGTATGAACACCAGTGTGCTTTTTCTGACTAATTGTAAAGTGGTTGACGTGACACATCGTGGATATGGCGGGTGCAAGCTTGGTGATCAAGAAATTTCTTAATGCTGTTAATTTAAAAAAATTCACGTGGCACCAAGGCAGATCACATTCGATCCGATCCGATCACCCATCGTTTGACAGTTTGAATAGCGCACTAAACCTAAAGATCATCAAATGTGTTATTCTAGGATTCGATCTTCACCAACAAACAGAAAAACGAGCGGAACCTTCGACTTTGCAATCACTTCACGCGTGTCTGGACCCGGCTTAATCAAACCACGTCAACAACAACCGGTGCCTAACATTGAGTACAAGTTATCAGCTCAGTGACCTTAGATGCATCTAAAAAGTAAAAATCCACACTAGAGCTTCATCTATAGAGCACAAACTTCACAGAAAAGCCTGAAAAGTATGGAGTGGGCTGGAAATGGGTCGAAAGCCCAGTCGATGTGCCAGAAGACACGCTGACTGCACCGAGTGACGATCGATACCGAAAAAAGGAGGATCCTTGGTGGTTTTGGATTGAGGTACATAAGTACAGTCTCCCCTGCTGATAGTGACACGAACAGGATACTGTAGGACGGTACACAATGTACTATTTTCGATCGCCTTTTCCTGGTGAACAACTGAAACACTGGCTGATAAGGAGGGCATTGAGATCGGCGAGTGCCGAAAATCCTTCATACAACGTCCGATCCGGATCACGAAGTTTCATACAGGTCGGAGAATAATCACCCGATTAATACAACACCACAAACAGTCTGCACATAAGGGCAGGTGTCACTATTCAGTGAATGATGAGCAAGCGTCACCATAAAGGGGCAGTGCTGTGGGTAATACTCGTTGCAGAGCGCCAATGGAGGCGACGGCCGGTCAGCATTGGACGACTACCAAGTCAGCGCCAAGTACGCGGGCAATTGTGCGACCGTGTGCCGCAGGGATGGCCGTTTGAACGACCACGGCTGCGACGAACGACAAATGTTCATCTGTGAATTCAGTGGTTTGTGCTGTTGTGGATTTCAAGTTATATTTTTGGAAGAAACGGTTGAAAATTTATGGAATCATTTGTTATTTATTATGTATGTGCGTCTTTACAAGAACAACAACGGTAGGCCAACACTGAACTACTATTGTGCGGCGGTTCAGTACCGGGGCACAGGCCATTCAAGCCCGGCTGGAGCCTAAGCCTATAATTGGGTCAAATATGCTGGGCCTGAATCGGCCGGGCCTGAAAGACTGGGCCTGAACTTCCGGGCCTGAAAAGACGCGGAAAACTGAGCTGCATGTAACTTCGAACCGAAAGAAAACAGCAACAAAAACAAATAACCATTTCGAGACACGGGAGCTGACTATATGGTCATAAAATATGATATGCTCCATTTTTGCTCCATTCAGCGCCCGACCTGCTGGACCCGTGCATTGTCAACAACGGTGGTTGCGAGCATTTGTGTCTGCCCGACCCGGTCCAGCCGTGGAGCCCCTATTGCCACTGCGAACCCGGATACTCGACGTATGGACCCAAGATCTGTGCCGGTCCGTGAGACAACCTTTTAATTTCAACAAAACAATTATGGAGGATGGTCTGCTCTTATCGTTTTTTGAGTGGCAGGGATTATTTTCAACTGAGCAAACCCGACGTTCGAGGACGATCACCGAGAATAAGAGAAAAAATAGCAGACTCCAAAAGAGCAGGTCAATTGAATGAAAACGTCAATGAAAACGATTAAGCCTACAGACCATAGTATACAAGGGATTGGAACAAAATAAAATCATTCGCACCTTTAGCTCTGCTGAAGCCAGATTTTCATAAAAATTTTCCCAACAAATCGCGCAAACGGCCGACCCTGAAATTCTGAATTCCGTGCTCATCTTATGCACATATATCCACAAGTGAACAGAACGGGAACCGACGACTATTTTGATCACTGCGTGGAATATTCACCATGTAGAGCACGGATTGTTCATTCGCGTTAACAACAGTATGTATGTATACAGAGGGATTCACCATGTAGATGTTCACTATGTGGACGTTTGACTATTATAGGCACACTACACCAACACGACCCCGATTTCGAAGCTAGTGTGTATTCAACACGAATAGAAAGAGAAAATCATTATGCTGCATTTTGCATTCTTCAACGTGTAACATTTCCCAAATCAGCAGCCACTTTTGAATGTTTCACTATTCTGCCAGCTGCGAAATCGAGCTCATGTCGATGTAGTTTGCCTTTACATGGTCCTTCCCAAATGTAATCACTATTGTCACAGTGGTGCGTCGTCGCGATTGCGTCAGCTGGCTGGTAGTCTCCATTCTGAGCGCGTTCGCAGTTGTGATGACGGTGATGGTTGTCTGTGGATTTACGCACATCAACTATTGGCTCCACGAATTGAATGAGGGAAACCAGCACCATGTGCGTGTTGTGTTGACTTGACAGTCCGTCCTCTTTGTGCTGGAACCCTCAATTCCCTCATCCCTCATAAGTATCCACCAAAATACTTTTGAATAGTATTTGGATCCCCAATCCGCCACTGACTTAGAAACTTGATTGCAACTTCTACAGTATTATGTTCTTAATGGCTGAAAATGCTCACCTCCCGATCACATCACTATAAAGAGGACAGACTGTACTTGTTCTAGATTGGCCCGGGATAACTAAAAACTCCCAGGTGGTATAATGTATGATGGTAGAGAAGGGCACCGAGTTTTGTGTTTGTGATTAAAATGCTGTAATACCGAATTGGAATCCAAAATACTGGAATGGGTTTTAGACTACGTTTTAGTATAGTGTTTCCTGTTTTTCTTGGTCCAAGGCAACACGCGGGCCCGTGTTATAACTGAACTTCTAGTTGAGGTCGAGATTACAATTTCGATTCAATCACGCAGCTGGAAAAAACGTGTCAAAGTTTGCCTGTGGAAGCTAACAACAACAATGTTTCACATGCTCGCTGTGAGCTTTGCACGTGTGCGCTGCCAGCATGTCATTGAAACATTTCACCATGTTTGCTGCTGAGTGGCGTGTTTGGATTAACAAGGACACATTCTTAATCTCTTTCATTGGTTTCTGAAATCTCGACCCCAAACTGGAGTTGAGTTATAACGTGGGGTAGCTTGTTTCCTTTGACTTGCATAAAAAGGAAACACTATATCTACATGAGGCCGACAGAAAACCGCTTATTCCACAATGTCGATGCGCATCTGATGATAAATTTCTCTTCCTATTGCAAGTATGGCATGGTTCTGAACGGAATTTGATCCATAGCAAGGACACCCAGCCAGGTATTGGTCGCACAATGATTTTATAAGAATTGGTCAAATTTGAATCGTGAAGCAGGAAACTGACGGGGCAGTGACGTTGCGTTGCGCGATCGCACACTAACCATGCAGTCACCAAAATGTTTCAGACCCACAGCAGCCTGGGGGCTCTGCTGGATTATTTTCAGCGGAAAATGTTTTGGGAGAATCGTAAATAGCACAGTGGCTAAGAGTAACTGAACGTGAAAGTCAGGATTGATTTGATGAATTCTTAAATGATCGTTGTGCGACCAATACAATGCCGAAGCATGGAGCCTAATCTATATGTGCACGAACTTGACCCTTAAGTTCCATTTTCAGGCAGGAACTGCAGTGAGTCGATGGGAGGCGCTGCGAATCAAACTTGAAGCACTCGCTAAGCCGCTGGCAGTCGCTGCAGCGCAAGACAACACTGAGGGTAGGGGTTGGTGGGTTGGGGGGGGGGGGGTAAAGTAGAAATTCTACTGAGACAATTTTTCAACCCATCTTTATTTCACCAAAACTTTGACGAGAACTCTGTGAGAAGCGAAATCTTCGATCGATTTCAGGATCGACCATGACCGACGATGGAGACGAGAAGACGAACAAAACTGACAAAAAGAAGAGCAAATCCGACAGTGAGACGGTCAAAACGAAGAAAAAGACGAAAAAAGTGAAGGTTACCGCTGTTGTCACTGATTATTTGCCGGTTAAAATGGTGAATGCAAAATGCAGTCTTGGAAACAAAATTCAGGAAACAGCCAAAGACAAGTCGTCATCGAGCTCAAGCTCCGAATCGGACTCAAAAACGGAAAAAGCAAAACCAAAACGAAAAAAGAAGTGAGATAATTATTGAGATTATCCACCGTCAGGATCGTACGTATGTAATTATAATTGACTGGACCACTACTGCTGATAGATGAATCGTTTACCTAACTATCAATTAGGTAATTACAAATCCTTTACCTGGAATTTGCGTTACATCATGCTTTCTTGAGACGTCACATAATTAGAGTATCATTAGTTATTAATCCAACTAGACGGGACCCGTGCCTACGGCCCGGCTACAGCGCCGCGCCCGTGCCCCCCCCCCCGAAGACCCGTTAGCATACCCAAAGCTACCCGTGAAAATTGACCCGTCCGCCCTTCCGAGGGAGGGGGCCACAGACAGACATAAGACGGGACCCGTGCCTACGGCCCGGCTACAGCGCCGCGCCCGTGCGGAGTGTATATTTTAAGGCAACGTTCAATAATTTCAGGATATCGAGTACCAACATTTTATTTCAAAATATGATATGCAGCTCTGCAGGAGAAATACTCTCACAAAACGCCTCTGTTACATCCCTACAATAATTTTGGCCAGATAAGCATCCAGTCTTGCACAATAAAGGCCTGTTTATACTCTGACTGCCCGGCAGCAGCAGTCAAAATTTGTGACTGCCCGTTCTGTCAGCTCATTAACAGAGCACGAACAGTAGACGGCAGGCAGCGGTCAATGGAGTGAAGCGTGGTGGAAAAGAAACGGAAGATAACAAAGGGGAAACGGAGTTAAAAATAGGAGGGGGAGAGTGGAAAATGGGCTTGAGAAAGGTGGGAGGGAAGGGAAAGAGGAGGGGAGGTCAAGAAGGGGGAAAAGGGAATCCAAAAAAGAAGGAAAGAGAAGAGAAAAGGGAAGGAAGGGCGGAAACGGAGTTAAAAATAGGAGGGGGAGAGTGGAAAATGGGCTTGAGAAAGGTGGGAGGGAAGGGAAAGAGAGGAGACTGGCCTGAGAAGGACGGAAGAAAAAAGAGGAGGGGAGGTCAAGAAGGGGGAAAAGGGGAATTGGAAAAAAGAAGGAAAGAGAAGAGAAAAGGGAAGGAAGGGAAAGGAAAGAAAAAAGGAGGGAGAGAAGGGAAAGAGAGGAGAGTGAAAATTGGAAAAAAGAAGGAAAGAGAAGAGAAAAGGGAAGGAAGGGGAAAGGAAAGAAAAAAGGAGGGAGGGAAGGGAAAGAGAGGAGAGTGAAAAGAGAGGGAGGGGGCCACAGACAGACAGACAGACAGACAGACATACATACACCTTCCTGTTTTAGTAGTATAGATATCAAAATACACGCATAAGAGAATGGTATATTGAGCTGTTTATTGAAATGAAACAACGAGATTCCGATGGACTTGGTGATCGCGGCTATGTATAGTTATGGTTTGATTTCGATAGTCACTCTTAAATTTATATCTCACCCAGTGTCCAATTTTAACCAGTAAGTGCATTGATTCAATAGTTCAACAAAACACGCATCACACAAAATCAGTCTAACGTCACCAAGGCGTATAATAATTTGGTTCTCAATCTGACCCCAATAATCATTCAAAAAGCCAGAACATTTTGAAAAAAAAAGATCGAGAAAAACTATTTCGTGTGTGACAGATAATGAGTTTTGCAGAGTATCGCTCGATTTATATACTGCAGTTGTTTTGTATAAATTTAGAACAGGGTCTCAGATTGATTCTCGGTGTCGGCCTCAGCAGTCTGTGCAGTTTGGTTGGGTTCTTTCGAATTGTCCTTGTCTGATGTATTGGTCAGCGATTGGGTGCCTGCGAACCGACCATGAGTGTACTGACAGAATTATTCTTGATTAATTGATTACTAAATTAATTGATTTTAATCCCGAACTAACTATCGCTCTCCACTGGTGCAGCCAACGCCGGCTGCACTTTGTAGTCGACCGGTTTCGGTTTATTTTCTTTTCGTTTGATTTTCGCCAACATTCTCTTGTCTTTATTTCGATTGTATCCTCTTTCGCTGAGAAACTCGCGCTCGCTGCGGCCGGTGATCTCGTGCACGCTCACATGCTGATAATTTTGTTTTTTTTGTTTTTGTTAACAACGAAACGTTATTGTAATTACATATTTACACAAATTTTATGCTTTTTTACAGATTCGCATGGTAAATATCTAATTTCGTAGCCTCATGCCTTTTTACAGACGCAGAGAAACTCCCTTTCGAAGTCAGGCATGCTGCAGCAAGCTCAACACACATTAAACAAGCCACGCGGCTGGCTCGTGTGCGTTTCGAATGTTTCAGTCACACAAGCTGTGTGTGTCAGTGTGTTCACTGTGTGTTGAACTTGTTGCCTGCCTCGACTTCGAACGGGAGTTTCCCTGTGCGTCTGTAAGAATGCATGAGGCAACGAAATTAGAAACTTACTGTACCTCGATGAAACTGACGCGCTGTTGGTCTTGTGTTGGACGGTCGGCAGCGTTTGGCGGCAGGGCGTGTTTGCTAGGGATCTGTAGACACCGAGTTAGCTGATGTTTCATTTACGTATTTCTTTGCTTTTTTATAAATCCATCAAAAACACAACAAACGCACAAATATGCGTCCAATCAACGATGTGAGCGTGTTCTTGGTCTTCTTGTGTCGCGTGGCATACGGTAATGCCGCGTCCGGGTCACGGGGACGACCGGCGCGTAGCGCCAGTTGCTGAAAGATTAAACAGAGTTTGTGTATTTGGTCGCTGAAACATTACGGATCAAACTTTGTGACTTTTTGCATCAAGTTCAGGTGACAAGGCCGGTTTAAGTTTAGACACTAAAATTTTGACCAGGCTTGATACACGTTGGATGATTGGTCAAGCACCTTTGAAATTGTCGTAAAACAAACGTCGTACCCATTTACAAGTTCTTTTATTGTGCCCAACAAGTGAAACATCAGACAAACCGCCAATCCGGCTCTCAATTCAATTCGATGTTGTTGTTCTTCAGGGTCAAATTCATTCGAATGTTGTGTCTTCGACTTTGAATCTTCTCGTTTCGCTGCATTGTTGTTGTCTTTCTCTTTTCGTTCATCGTTCTCTTCGACTTTCTCTTCTTTTTCATTCTGTGTTCTTCGGCACAGCAGCTTGCTGCACGAGACACACAGCAGACAGGCCAACACAACGATCAAGCAGAAGAGAACCCAGAACAAAATGATGAGCGCAGCTGTCGGGAGAAAACCTGAAACATTTTCAATGAACAGTATCGCCAACCGACCGATTTGGTGAAACATCAGCCATCCAAACTAGTGTGAAATTACCAAACTACTAATATGAGATCACTACCAACCCAAAGCGCTTTTTTCAGGGTGGACCAGCTGATGTTTCAAAGAATATACCACATCAAAGGGTTACGGTGGACCTGCAAATGGCGCTGCCGTGATCACAGCTATAGTTGTCGTCCAGTCTGAGGATGTGGTGATTTCGACGCAAGAGTCATTGAAAATTCCTGATTCAGGGGCCAGCAAGTTCCCAGCTTCATATGCCAAACGCCAACGTCCCGCATCGCACACAATCGTTTTCGATTCATTAGACCAGTCTGATGCCCAGCGGTGGCCGGGCGCACAGCGCGCTGTGAATGCCGAGTCGACGGAATTGGTGGCATTCGCGAAAATGATGTTCTTTTCGTGAAGTGCTGATTGGTCGCAATCTGAAAAAAACATGAAAAATTCTTTAAAAAATGTGGCATATATAGGTAGTCTTTTTTGAAAGTTTTGGTTCCGGACGAAAAAATCCAACCTTGAGAGCTCGAACACTGCACGGTGACGAGCACCAACAACAACAGTAAATGGTAGCTGGCAGATGTTTCACAATGCAATATATTGGGCAGGGACATGGTGGCTGATATTAAGCGTGAAGTTCTGTATATTTGGAAAGAATTGGATAAGGCCTTGAATCAGCGTGAAAATGATGTTAAATTGCGATAAGTTGTATTGCAGTTCACGCTTTATCACTGCGCCTGGAGAAGATTCTCAATCAGGGTTATTTCAAAAAAACAGTGGTTAAAATAAAAAAAAATTTTTTTGAAGAGCCAGATATTCTGTTTTTTTAATTAAAAACACGAGCTTTTCGGAAAAATAAAATCGCCTAATTCTTCCAAAAATGGCCTAATTTCGTAACCTTTCACGGAGCAGTTTTGATCTCGTGCTGCGATCAGTTAGTGACGTCAAATTTTTTGACACCGCCGCCAATGAATGTTCAAATTTCTCAACAGCCTTGCGGCGAAATGTTAGGTAAGTTCCTTTAAAACGTTTGTGCAACCAGCTTAAATGAACCAGATTGCAAACAAACACTTTACGCTTTCACAGCAAACGGTCAAAGTTGACCTTTCGTTTAGAAACGCGCGTCTGCTGCTTGCTCAGCGTGCAATGTTTCAAGCTACGTCGAGCTTACACTGATCTCTCTCACACCGAGCTTTCCACCGACCTTTCTGGTCCAACTATGAACTCATGTGACGACTTATTTTGAAGTTGACTTCAACGGATCAAATAATGTTCCGGTTCCACGTATTTCGGAAATGAAAAGAAAGAGAAACGCATGTATTTTTTAAAAACACGCCCTCCACCTCGGCGCGTAAATTCCCTTTTGACTCCCAAAACATTTGTGCGTTGAACGACGTTGCTGCTCGCGTAAGCAAATTGAGGTCAGCCAGCTGGAACTTGTCATCATGTCTCTCGGCCCAATCTCTTTCTTTTGTTTGAGAAAACATGTGCAACCGGCGCATTTTTGAATCTGGCCTAGCAAGCTTTAAAAAAAGTCGTCTCATGGGCACGTGGCTGGACTATACACCCAACTGATCTTTTACACCGTTTCGAAAATATCACCCATTGTGTGTGCGCTGTGGAATGGCTGCCTTGCGCATGTTGGGGTAAACATTGTGTGAGCTGTGTAGGGTTTTGAAAATCGAAAAGCATATCCTGAACACCAGATAATTAGTCGATTTTTATTTGCAATTGACAACTTATTTCATTCACCACAGATGCCTAAAATTATACAGGAGTAAAAGGGTGCTTCAAGAAGGCTTGATTTTGTGGAGCGTTTCGTTTATCATTTGTCACACTTGGCGTTTCGTACGATGCTTTATATCTCGTTTAATGAAACGTCTGTGTATAAAACGCTGAAAATATCTCAGATTTAATTACCTTGTGTCTTGCACAGGCCCGCCTAACTTTTTTAATTTTTTTTCCTCCTGTGAAAATATGTGGGCTCCGAGAAACATCACAAAGCAACGAGTTGAAAATCCATTTCCTAAATCTGGGTTTCTGACACCTTGTCTTCATTTTTTGAAAAAAATGGCTGCAAACAAACGCGGTCAATTGCAGAGTCACTTTAAACGAACTTAGCACACCATGGAACACAAATATACCACCATTTTTTTCGCTGTAACGCACGTTTTTAGTCCTTTTAATTAAAAAAATTTAAGAAAAATTGTTTTAGTAATCTTTTTTTTGATTTAGTTTCGCTCCGCGTTGACTGATCCGTAAAGCGCACGCAGCTCGCGCAGCCAGCTGAGTTTTCGCAGAACACTGTACCCAGGGTTGGGCAAAAAAAAATTTTTTTTTTTAAAATTTTTTTTTAAAAAAAAGGTTTTTGAAAAAATTTTTTTTAAAAAAAATTTTTTTTTTAAAAATTTTCGGGGGAACAAAATGTTCTAAAACGTCCAAAAATGGCCTTTTTGGGGGTTATTTTTTGTCATTTTTTCTCACGGGTCGAAAAATTTTCTTCACAAAATCACCTTTGGGGCATGTATTTGGTACCTAAGATACCCCAAATGATGTTATTATACCTTCCCGTAATACATGGGACACAGTATGCATGTGCCTACAGGGTACTTCGATGTCATACCCCATCGGGTCGGTCATATACGACTGATTCAGCTACCCGACAAGTATTTCTGCAGCTTATATTCTCAATTCTGTGTGGTTTATGAGTGAATCTTGCTTATTCGGCCACAAACTGTTGTGTCCGATACCACAGAGCAGCAATCATCGGTCCATATCAAGCACAGACTGTTGGATCGCACCGAAATGACGTAAACACCCTTGATAAGTGATGCAAACCAAGTCACAAAAGTGACTTGTCAATTAAAGTTGCATTTTTTCGCGATTTTACGCGTTTTTAGGCAAATTTGGTAAAATTTCCCCGAATCTCAGACTTTTTAAAAAAAATTTTTTTTTAAAAAAAATTTTTTTTTTAAAAAAAACTTGTTTAAAAAAAATTTTTTTTTCCAACCCTGACTGTACCTACGTCAGACGTGTGTTGAGTAGTTGGTAGTCACGCTACCGGTGTAGCTGATACACGCATCATGCAGTTTACAGATCACGCAAAGCCGTTTGAAAAGTTTCTCCCAAAGGTACCGTCAGAGTATACATACAGTCAACAAAACCAGTATCACTATAAATAAGATGCCCTGCAATATCTAATTTGTGTATATCATTTAATGGACTTAGGCAAAAATTTATTGCGCGCGTTTTTATATTCAGCGGACCCGAACTTGGAGATCGGTCCAGTCCGGTCTTGCCTTCAGGATATTTCGAGATCTACTGATGCAACTAATTACGGACCAGAGGGACACACACATCGGGGACCAAAACTCTGAAAATTTGACAATTTGGGGAACAAATTGGGGGCAAAAACTATTTTTTTAGAAAAATGCGCCCCACCTTAAACCTAAGTGTGTACGCCACTGAGGATATGGCCTGTTTGGGCTGCATGGAACGAAACCAACCAGTAGTCGCATCATTAAATCTAGAAATATTCTTCGATAAAAAAGTCATGCGGCCGATCATCAAGATTGACTTTTGTGTATGATACAAGGCAAAAAAACAGCGTGGCTTGTGTACGACAGGACAAGTTTTGCATTGCCTCTGCAAGTGGTTTTTGCGATTGCGAGAGAGAGAGTATAGGCAATCCGCCCGCTCATGGCACTCAACACACACAGGCTGCATTCTACATTACTGCCGTCAATGAATGCATGTATTCTGTGCAGTTACCCGTTGAAACATTCCCAAATTTTGCAACAATGCAGAAAAGTGTTATGTGAAGCAGCTAATGAAAACGGAGTAAATTAAAAAACGGCCATCAAATTATAACACTCGCTCAAAGTGTATGTTTTGTTTAGAAAATGGCGTGTGCTGCTGCATGCGTTGTGTTATAAAAAGTGTCATGAGCCGATGGATTGCCTATACGTGCAATACCTGTAATCATGTCGAAGTTCGGAAAACTCTTTGTTTCGTATCATAATCTTATTTAATTGTTCATCATTTATAGATGCTGCGATTTTTCAGGCAGATGAACCGGTTTTCCTCATCCAGCATGATGATTATAAATATGCGGTCACGGCATCCAAAACTCAGTTTCTCTTTCAATCATGAACTTCCTTACCCTTCGCTTCGCGCTGTCCGTCTCTCTTTTCTGGCGCTGTCGGGCCTGCCTGACCAACTTGTTTGGCACGTCAACAAGCACTACGGCGACCGCTGCTGCTGATGGTTGGCCTATACGAGTTTGTTAAGGAAATTTTTCAGTCGAACAAACCCGCACATCTGATCGCCAAATCTGATGGTCAAAACAACGCTTTCATACCAACTGTAGCCATCAGTATCGCTTGCAATTGAGTGCCGCATGTATGTACATCCATTTGGACATGATACGTGCATATACATGCAAATTGCGTAGCTGGATGTACCATAGTTAAAGCGACTATACAATTGAATGTTGGCCGCATTTGTTTGCAACCATTTTTTTCAGAAAATGAAGAATAAGGTATCAGAAACCCAGATTTAGGAAATGGATTTTCAATTCGTTGCTTTGTGATGTTTCACAAAGCCCACACACTTTTACAGGAGGAGAAAAATGAAAAAAGTTTGAGGCAGGCCTGTGCAAAAACAAGGTAATCCAATCTAACAAATTTTCACCGTTTCAGACGTTTCTCTGTTGAACGAGATATAAAGCATTGTACGAAACGCAATGTGTGATAAATGATAACGAAACACTCCAACAAACAAGCCTTCTTGAAGCACCCTTTTACTCCAGCATAATTTTAGGCATCTGTGGTGAATTAAGTTGTCAATTACAAATAAAAATCCTCTATTATCAAGCCCACTGTTTGTGCTTTTCAGTTTTCAAAACCATACACAGCTCACACAATGTTTACCACAACATGTGCGCATGGCACACAGCCGGCCGGGGATAGATGTTTCAGCTTCGTGTGTGTGCGCGCTGTGGGAATGGCTGCCTTGCGCATGTTGTGGTAAACATTGTGTGAGCTGTGTAGGGTTTTGAAAACTGAAAAGCACAAACAGCAGACTTGATAATTAGAGGATTTTTATTTGTAATTGACAACTTATTTCATTCGCCACAGATGCCTAAAATTATGCTGGAGTAAAAGGGTGCTTCAAAAAGGCATGATTTTTTTGAGTGTTTCTTTCGTTTATCATTTATCACACATGGCGTTTCGTACAATGCTTCATATCTCGTTTAACAAAACGTCTGAGTATAAAACGCTGAAAATATCTTAGATTGGATTGCCTTGTGCTTTGCACAGGCCTGCCTCAAAATTTTTCATTTTTTCTCCCCTGTAAAAATGCGTGGGCTCCGTGAAACACCACAAAGCAACGAATGGAAACTCCATTTCCTAAATCTGCGTTTCTTTACCTGAACTTCACTTTCTGAAAAAAATGGCCGCCAGCAAACGCGGTCAGCATTCGATTGTACAGCCGCTTTAAAGGGCTCGGGACACAACCGAAGGAAGGGCAGCAGAGCGCAGTGTTACACATCGTTGGAAAGCACTGTGACAGCATATGTCACGCACAAATGTTAAGCTCCTTAGAGATTCGCTATCTCTTGGTAGAGTGACTTTTCGTTCCAGAAAAAAGTGAATTTTTTCACAACTTGAAACGACCGGTGCAGAAACCCCAAATGAGTTGAAAGTCAAGTAACACGTGGATAGGATTACAACAGCTTCTGGATAACTTATCATGAGAACTTCAGTCGCTTAAAGCATTGCTTCACTCGGTGGGGGTGCGAAACGTTCCAAAAATTGGCCACATTTTTCGATAACACAAGTTTGTCCCTAAATTTTGAAGCCGCGTTTGGCGTTGCAGAAACAAAAATGCAATAGAAAATAGAGCGTTGTTAAAAGTACCAGAAAATAAGGTTTTTAAATTTCGATACCCTTAGACTGCGGCGTGACAGGCTGAAAAAGACCTAAAAATTGCCCCTAAACTGCATAGTTGCATTCATTGACGGAAATGTGATGTAAAAGCCACGTATTGCATTGCATTGGAATCGAGAAAGTCAGATAAACGCACAGTCCGTCAATCTAGACGAGTTTCAAAACTTCAAACCCCATGGTGCGGCTGCTGCAGCCACGCCAACCTAAATAAGATATTTGGCTATAATTCGTTACTGTTAACGACTATTGCACATTTGATAGCACCAACCGATGTAGCTTTAAAGTAGCAATCGCACGATATATAACATGCCCATACTATCTCTTACTATGGACAAGAAACGGTCAAAAGTCCGAAATCGCACACGGTGACGTGACGGTTCATTCCAGAATCGTCAAAAAAGCAATTTCTTAGCCTCTGACCTTAAGCGTAAGAATTTATTGGGGCTTGTTATACATCGTTCGAAAGCTAGTCCCGAGATGCATTGTTTGGTGCTATCACATTTACAATAGCTGTTAACAATAAGCATTTATAGCTGAATATCATATTCAGGTTAGTATGGCTGCCCCGAGAGATCTGTAGACTTTGGGGTTTTCGGACCTTGATAAGTTGTTAAACCAGACGTTTCTCTCATTTTTTTGTTTCGAATCCGATACAATCTGTGGCCTTTATGTGTCGCAATTCTGGCGATGAATGTAACCACCTAATTTAGCGGCAATTTAATTGATTTTTAGGCCTGTCACGCAGCTAGCCATGGGTTAAAAAATTTAAAAACCTTATTTTCTGGTACTTTCGACGATGCTCTATTTCCCCATTGCATTCTTATTTCCGCAGCACTGAGCGTGGCCTCAAAATTTAGGGACAAACTTGTGATCTCGAAAAATATGGCCGATTTTTGGAACGTTTCGCACCATCACCGTGTGAAGCAATAGTTTGAGCGACTGAAGTTGTGATGGTAAGCTATTACGAAGCTATTGTAATCCTATCCAGGTGTTACTTGACCTTCAACTCATTTGGGGTTTCTGCACCGGTCGTTCCAATTCGTGCAAAAATTCAGTTTTTTCTGGAACGAAAAGTCCCTCTACCAAGAGATAGCGAATCTCCAAGGAGCTTAAAATTTGTGCGTGACATAGGCTGTCAGAATGCTTTCCAACGGCATGTAACAATATGTCCTGCTACCCTTCCTTCGGTTATGTCCCGAGCCCTTTAACAAACATTAAACATCTCAGTTGCTGTTTGCGTTAACAAGCAACATTTGAGGTCAGCAAGTCGGTGGAAGTTATCATCGTCACCCAAGCACGCACCGTTCCGTAAAGGGAGCAGATAAACGCGGAATGCAAAACGCAGAAATTTAACATTCCGCATTTATCTACTCATCAATTTCCGCATTCCGCATCTATCTAATCGCAGCCTTAACTATGGGACATTCAGTTACCATGCGGTACATTCAACATGCATGTCATGCATGTACATCCATGATGTACATGCGGCACTCAATTGCAATCGGTACTACTGTATGTACCTGCAGGATGACAAAAGATAGTAATGCGAGAGCCACCATTGTGAAAAGTCTAGTTCTCGGTGTTGGCTGAATTGTTCGATGCGAATTGCACAGAACGCTAAGCTCTTATAGCTTGTATTGTTAAAATTGCGTTGTAGGAAATTGCACCGAGAAGAAATTATGCTTCGGAGAATTGAAATTCGTGTTTTTCGCGGCCCGTCAGCAGAATGACAACCATATCGTACACCTGGCCTATCCTGGTGATAAGTTTCATTCCATAAACGCCAAAACCCTTGGAAAGTGGTCGAACCAAGAATACCCCGATCCGAATAATTCTAATTCCGACAAAATCCTAAGATCTCTCGATGCCAATTAATTTTCCGGTTCTAGATCCCGATAAGCAATCCCGTTCGAGCACCGGCTGAAATTTGAAATTTTTCGTTAATTTTCGCGTGCGTGCCACTTGCGCTTCGCGACTCTACAAAATTGCAAAGAATATGAGCGATTCAAACGTCGCATTGCGTTCCTATCTGGGTCACCCTGTATGACACTGATTGACTTTGTTGCAGCGTGCGGTGACGTTGCGACCAGCTGGTCGACAGCCACCGGTACGATTCCCACGCTGGTCACATACACAAACACGGGTGTCGGCAGCAAACATGCGACCGGCAGTACGGCGTTAGTCACTTGTTCAGCGTTGGGCAGTCAACGACTGCTGCAGCTTCAGGGAAGTGAGTATTTTATGATATTACCAATGTGTGATGGCGCGCATATGACCGATATATCCTGCTCACCAGTGCTGTGGCTACTTCTGAGAGGGAGATACTGTGCCTTGGCGCCAAAAGGGGGGAGATACCGGGGTACGATACCCCAAATTTGGGGGGAATCCGATTTGGCGGGGTGGGGGGAAAAATTTTAGGGGGAGATACTGTACCATACTGCTTTCGCGAAAATTCAATTTTTTAGGTTAAAATGTGCATAAATCGCGCGAAGCGCGCAAATTTTATTTGCACTTTTGATCGATTTTGACCAGTTTTTTTAACCATTTTGGACCAACAAGGTACTTTTATGATGAAATTTTGGAAGAATTGGGGGAGATACCGTACCTGAGCGTTATACGTTCACACCTACCCATACATTAGAATAGGTGTAAGGCCGGTCTCACAGTGTAGCGGGTTAGCGCAGTGGTCAATAAAAAAAATTCTTATTCGAACCCCATTTTTTAAAAAAAAATTTTTTAATTAAAATTTTTTTTATTCCAGCCAAAATCTGCCCAACACGATAAAAAATGAGTGCTCAAGTACAAAATAGTATTTTTGTTACATAATGTGTTCTAAGTGCATATAAAGCACAGGTGATACGAAAACCATGCTATCCAATGGTCGATAAGTACCACGTGTGTAGTCATATGAGAGACCCTGTGAGTGTGCGCACTATGTCTAGATGCCACAAAACAACGATTAAGGCACCCAATACACCCATGGTAGGGTTAGGTGATGTCAACAGTAGCAATTTTTATGCAAAAAAGAGCACTTTTAGAGCAAAAAAATCGAGAAATTTTCGAATTTTGAAATAATAAAAAAATTATTTTTAACTTTTGGAACGAATTTTTTTTAAAAAACCACTGGGTTAGCGGACCTGCTTTTCTCGTCCGCTTTTGTTCTCACACGCAAAATTTGAAAAAGCGGGTTAGCGGGTCTGCCTGTCAGTCGCCCGCTAATCCGCAACCCGCAGTTGCTATCACAATGTACGCGCAGGCAGAAATGCGGGTAATATCTAGGTCATCCATTTTGTTTAAATTTCCAGTATTTATTTTATTTATCCTCTTGTTCTATTTATTTTATTCATTCTCTGGCATTCATTGTGTACATGGTGTACCTACTGTACAGTACATAGGAACCACATGTACTGAAGTTTGCTATGTAATTTATATACTGTTTTCTACCCGGAACAACAGGATGACACAAAACACGGAACAACGCCCCTCCGCTATATTGTCGGATAAGGTTCCACAGGTACAGTACTGGCGTTGCCTCTGGAGTTGATTGTATGTCAAAACTTCATGTGGGAAAATACTTCATGCTGGTATAAAACTTCATCTGTGTCAACAGTTCATGTCTAGAAACCTCATGTGAGACAACACTTCATGTCCATAGTTAATGGGAACCGAGCGGTTTCTGCGTTCCCGCTCACTTGTACCTAAAGCTGCAAGAACCAAATGTGGTACATGGCTTTGTCTAGTACGTGGGTACACTTATCCAACACCAAATCAATTGGAAGTTGCAGCTATCGTGATATTTGGTATGAAGTGCAAAGTGTCACTTCATGTACCCCTATATCCTGCGTTCATGAATGTCATTTGATGCACACACTTTGCGGTTTCGAGTGGTGCGCGAGTTAGGTGCATTTGATGATGGTGAAAGTATATATCAATCGAATCCCGTCGTCAAGCTGCGTGTCGTGGTGTACGTGAAAATATTGAAGTCTAGAACATGAAGCTGTAAAGATCCAAAAACCAATGGAGCGCATGATTGTGACGGGCACCTATGTACTATGTACATACAGTATGTACAGTAAGTTGCAGTTCGTCATAATACACCAGCACTAATTTCAATGAAGGCATGTTCAGCAATAAATAGGCGCCATAATGTGCAATAGGTATCACAGAAACCATGGAACCCTGGCCGCAAATACCACGCTTCTGGCTGCTGCGAGAGCACATGGTGAGCAGACAGTCATGCAGTATGCAGTATATTTCTAACCCTATACCTTCATGTACGCTTCAGTCAAACCCCGTGATAAGGGACCAAGGAAAAGCAAATTTCGACTGAAATACGCAACTATTACGTCTCATTTCGATCCCACCTGTACATTCGTGGCCTCAGCCGTTTTTATAGCGAAAGTTTCAAGTGATGTAACACATTTGCCGGGCAGGACATGTTTTATCAGCATGGGAGACTGATTTAGACTTAGATAATGTCTGATGTTTAGATTTGTATGATTTTAGAAGGTTAAACGAGTTTGTCACAACAAACAGTTGTTTGCTGTCCATGAAACAAACAGCCACGTGACCCTAAAAAGCGGTGAACCTGGTGGTGATACAGCTCTTCATTCTCTTTGTTGTGCGCAAACATGCGTGCCCGGGCAACGGCAGAGCCCACATCACAAGATCTCTTGCATGCACATGCAATGTCACCGATGTGTACCGGCTGTGAGTTTGGCTATGGGACTTTTCATCGACTTGCCACCGATAGGCATGATAACAGATGTTGCTATAAACGTATACTTATGTATGCATGTACATACATTCTTATTGTGTCTGTTTTTATTTGTTCTTCATTTTGAGTCACATCAGGTTCACACTGACGATGACACTCTGACAATGCCGTACGAAAGATGCTTCTGTTATCATGCTCATCAGTGCACAATGGCATGCAAACTGTAGCCAACCCAAACTACATACAGTAAGTGTTAACAATACAACAATAACAAAAACAATATCGTATCATAAAACCCAGCTCGTATGTGTTTTTGCGGTTGGCCCTCTGGTGCATCCGCACTGACGATTATCTGGTACACCGTCCTTCTGTGAAACAGGTAAAAACGGGCCACCAGAAACCCGCAGCATTATTACACGCGGGTTCACCGGATTATTTCGGAAAAAATAAGCATGCGCAGCTGCGTACACGCAGCAAAAATGTAGTCACGTGACTCTGAAGGTTGAATAACTGCCGGGCACGAGTTTTACCAGTGCCCAGTACAACATACAGTTGCCTGTTGACACGGTGCCCTTGGTTACAGTTGCACCCCACACGCGCGGACATGAAGTGTTCTGCTTGGGTGCGGTAGCAGAGGTGAGACAACACTTCATGGCATGAACTGTTGTCTCACATGAAGTGTTTCAGACTTCACATGAAGTGTTGACTCGCATGAACTTTCTTCTCACATGAAGTATTGACATGGAATGAAGTGTTGTCCTCGGACCCTGGAGTTATACCTTACCATACATACTGTATATCAGTGCCTGTCACGATACAAATGTACCCAGGTACATGTAGTACAGTCGACCTTCTCTATGGTGAACCTCCACATAGTGAATCTCAAGTGAACGACAGTTTGGGTCCCAATTTGCCGCTAAACCTCCCGATTACTGCTCCTTATAGTCAATATTAGTTGACGGAAACTCGTGTGACGATCGCGTCACTTTATAAAGGGTAGACTGTACATACTACCATGTTGCCTTGATCATAAATGGAAATACTTTTTTTTTGCTAACATGCGCTTAGTTCCTTGCAGTGAACCACGAATGCAGTGCTTCAAAGTTTGGCATGGTATGACACACAGAAACAATAGCAGCCGCAGCATTACGCGCAGTCCCACCTTGCTGTATCAAGGCTCTTTGGCTCTTCAACGGTCTTCAACTTATTTTCACAATAAATTTTTAGAAATATGCTGATAATCATTCATCGGTCGAACCTGGGCACGAAAATTGATAGATAATGACAGGAAAGACTGTTTCTAATAGTCCACCAGTTACAAAAATGTCTTCAGTGAAAGCAGCATGTTTGATTACCAATGGGAGCATTTTAACGCTCTGATACTGTTTTGGGAACAAATTATAAGCTTCTGAACATGCGCCTCCAGTGCTAACCCGCAAAAAATTAGAACCAGCCCTAATCGTAAAAAGCGAATTAGCGGGCCCGCTAACCCGCTGACCCGCGAATTTAGATCACATTGTGAGAGAACACGCGGGAGCGAATTAGCGGGTTAGCGGGCTCGAAATTTCGCTCGCCCGCTAACCCGCAACCGGCTAATCCGCTTTTTAGGTTGTGAGAGCAAAAAGCGGGCGCATCTCGCCCACTAATCCGCTAACCCGCGTGCTATGTGAGACCGGCCAAAGCCAACGCAAAGCACAATTAACTCTAGTTTTTTTATTCCGTCCCCCACTTTGACGTTTTTTTTGCGATCGACAGTACAGTTTGGCAGCACATTCATAGTACAGTTTGGCAGCACATTCATGCATGAATGTGCTGCCAAACTGCACTGTCGATCGCAAAAAAAACGTCAAAGTGGGGGACGGAATAAAAAAACTAGAGTTAATTGTGCTTTGCGTTGGCTTTGGCCGGTCTCACATAGCACGCGGGTTAGCGGATTAGTGGGCGAGATGCGCCCGCTTTTTGCTCTCACAACCTAAAAAGCGGATTAGATATTTGGAAGCTAGACGTGCCAGTCGCGGAAACTTTGTCTCATTTGTTGCCCACCATGACATCATTTCCTCGAAACTGAGTCCCTTCGTTCGATGCAACTTTGTGTAACCGTTCAGTTCTAGAGCTCGATTTGTTCGCGATTGGTGGTGCTTGCGGTTTCATCAAGCTCGGAATCAGCCGTCGAGCACCTCTTAGGGTCGCGGCCACGCAAACGCGGTTGTGGGCCGCGGGTCAGCAATAATTCTATGTCCAATGACCGTCCCGCGTTTGCATGGCCGCAGTTGGTGGTCGCGGTTTGCGGGTCACTTGAAATATTTATTTAGCCATTACACACAAAAATTAACCAATCAGCGCTGTGCTACGGCAGTCTGCGACGTTGGCTGGACGCTGATTGGTTAATTTTTGTGTGTTGCACCCAAATAAATGTTTCAAGTGACTCGCAAACCGCGACCCGCAAGTGCGGCCTTGCAAACGCGGGGCGGTTGTTGGACATATAGAATATTTTTCTGACCCGCGCCCGCGTTTGCATGGCCGCGCCCTTACAACCGCTTAGCGAATTGATTGCATAATAATTTTTCACTTTTTGTTCTCAAAACTTAATCCCGATCCCGGTACTTTTTTGGTCGGGATCGGGATCGGGATTGACTTTTTCAAAATGACGGGATCGGGATCAGAAAAAGGGCCCGGGATCCCTGGATCGGGATCGGGATCGGGATCCCGTTCGAACAGTGGTCATAAACATATACTGTGTTTACGTGTTTATTTTTGTAGTCACGATCAGCCATCTGTTGCATTCGCACTGACGATGACCTGATGCACCGACCGTCTGCGAGGCCATGTTGTTGAAACAGGCAACCAAAAATGTGCTGCACAACTCGTATTTTGTCAGATCGTGGTGGTGACTAAATCAATCGAAACCGCTCGACCATGAAACATCAAACAGTCTGTGATGTACGCATCAGATATTCATGTTGCAGCGACCACGGCGTTCGCCGAACCTCAAACGTTGACGTGCACGAGTGGCGCTTGGTCGGATACGAACACATTCACGTGCGCACGAGGTGAAACGCAAACTTTTCATTACCCCCTACTTTCGACCGTGTCAGCTTTGCGGGTGCGGTTGGATTACGGTTTAACATCGGCAAGTTTTGCATCACCCATAATATCTATTTTGCGTAGAGGATAGAGTTGCAACACTAATTTCGACCAGCGTAATATTCCTTTACAAAAGACGAACAACTTTTAGCCTGGTTGAAATTAGACCGCCAACTCTAATCGCAACTGTATAGTACGGGCAAAACAAAATTAGTCCATGCTAAGTCGTAGTCCAACCGTGATCGTGATCGTAGCGCTTGCCCACTTGTCCACGTAAGCTTGATAAGGCTCCAGTAGGCTAGTTTGGTGGCTAGCCTGCCTGAAGTGCATAGCTTGATTTTTATCGTGCACGCATGCGCGTGATACCATACATACTGTAGATGTACATACGACTGTATCGTGTCGTACAGATTACAGTATAGTCCATCCATCAGCTCATGGCACTTTTGTTTGGGAGGTTCAGGTTCCGTTGTGAACAACTGTTCCTTCGCAAGGCAACTTCAGAGAAAACGGCGCACAAAAATCAAATGAAACAAGATTTCTCTTTCATTTTTTTTCGTAAGCCAACCGGAACCGGAACAGCACTGGATCCTGCCAAGCTTTTCAGCTGACAGAAAGTGTCCATGAGCTGATGGATGGACTATACATTTTACTCACAGCGCACTGGTTTCAGGCTGTCGTGATCTACAGCACGACCCAAATGTAATCGTCACTTACACGGATGCCGGAGTGGCGACTGATCACAGTCTGCTTTGCTTGTCCTCACCTGGGGCGACGGTAAGCAGTCTTGCTTGCCATGGAGGTCATTCTGAACGATTGCATAGTATTGACCAAATTTTTTACCGAATTCATTCTGCAGCTCTTCTTAATCTTGATTGAAATTTTTGGTGATGCTCTTGGTGTACGTATATACCTCAGACATACGACGGTACTGCAGGTGCAGAATTTTCACCACGCGATTTCACCATAATTTGCCGGCATGGCAAGGACTTGGTAACGATTACGTGCATGATACAATGAGTCTGTATAACGTGTGGACACGCCAGTAAAAACGCGCTCTCAACAACGGAGGCCAACGTCGCGCATAAGCCGCAAAGCCTACACGGTTTATTCTCACAAAAAACGATAATCTATGACCCGCTGCTGTTTTGATGCCTGCGGCTGCACAATGACTAGGAATTCAACAACTTTTTCCTGAATTGTTAAGGGGAAAATGACGTTGCGTTGCGGAATTTACACACAAAGCGTACAGTTAACGAATGTTACATGGATGCAGAAAGTGTGGTTTATTATCAGATGAAAATGTTTTGTCAGAAATACAAATATATGCACCGAGCGCAGTTGTTAAAGGGGCCGCGACATCATTATTTTTCACGATGCACCGCCTGATTTTACGTCAGAAATTGAAAGACGACATCAGGCATCGAGCTCAAAAAATTATGATATGGACTCGGTGCTTATGTAATATCTGCGAAACATTTTTCCGACAACCAGCTCCAAGCACCTGTCGACGTTGCAATTTCTGTGGCAGCTGAAATGTTTTGCAGATATTACATAAGCACCGAGTCCATATCATAATTTTTTGAGCTCGATGCCTAATCTTCAAGCGGCCGAGCGACTACAGCAAACTGACTTTTGTTCCTGACATTCGATGTTCGGGGGTGATTTTCATGCGGAAAACAGCGCGGGTCAATGTTGTTGTCTTTGTAAGACATGTTCCTTCGGATGTCGTCTTTCAATTTCTGACATAAAATCAGGCGGTGTATCGTGAAAAATAATAATGTCGCGCCCCCTTTAAGAGTGACTGAAACTAAAAATCAGGATTAATTCGATGAATTCTTATACATATATGGCAATTGTGCGACCGATATCCAGGGTTGATTCAAAAACGCTCTTAATTAAAAAAAACTTTTTTTTAAAAAAAGCTCGTTAGTTAAAATTTTTTTCAACCCAGCCGATGTCAGCGCACAGTGTTCATACTGTTCTGTTCTGCAGGCCACGGTGTCATGTAGTGAGCCGACGGGCGCAACGGGCATTGTTGATCTGGTAGCAGGCAGTGCCCCGACGACCGTGGTCACCCAGTCACAAACGGTCACCTGTCAGACTGACGGCACGTGGCGCTCGGCTGCTGGCTCGACCGAGACTTCCTACTCGTGCAAACGACGTTCGTGTGTTGGCTTTTTTCGTTTATTGGCACACACGCTCAAATTAGGAGTTTTTTCGGGCTTCTTTTAGGCGCAGGCTTTGGTTTGAGTGTTAGGCCTAATGGCGAAATTCCAACACAGCAGCAGCACCAAATCAATGGTTGACACTCAAACACGATTCACTGCTGACCATGTCGTTGCGGTACTTTCTTGTATACTGCTTTGTGATCTTCGTTCTGTTCAAAACCGTTGGCTGCGGACAACCAGCGCGCCATGGGTGGCGGGGCAATTGAGCAAAGCCAATTTGTGCAAGATGTACTTTGAGCAAGTGAAAAGAGCAAAGCTACAGCCGTCAACTTTGTTCCAATGGCCAAGGCTCGCAGGCCTACTTTGTTAGGCTTCGGCCTACACGTATGCTTAGTTTTGCTACTGGGGTTAGGCCTATAAATCAAGCCTACTCTTTTTTTAGGTTCCGCCCTATTGGTATCTGCACCTTTTCTCTTGCTGGATCCAACTGGCTTTGCTCAACTGCGCCGCGTCCGGCTTTCTCGTTTAGAATATATCAGCTATAGCGACGGCGTCGTTTCAGGCTGCGCAATGCCGGCCGTGTCATCGAACGGCATGAACGACGAACAAGTGGACGATGCATTCCGTGGTCTGCTGACGACGCCGACGGTGGCGCACGGCAGCGCGATGACGTTGACGATATCGAGTGGCACAGCTGCCGCCACCGTGCCCTGTCATGACGTCAACGCGCCGCAGAACAAACTCAAAATTCGATTCACTGACGGCACCTACTACACGGTTAGTCACACACACAAGAGACAGGGGACAATGAATGGAACGGCTGAAGCTCGCGCCGACGTGTAGCCCATAGTGACTCCGAGATTACCATCACGATTTTAGCTGATACAAAACTAACGGAATTATCGGTCATTCCATTCTGCTTCTTTCTTAGCCAAACTCAATTTGAACGAAAGAGTTCGGCTGTGAAGCGAAAGCTTCAATGTGCTTAGTTGACCGAAGCAACAGTGACGAAGTTGCGATCTTTATGACGCAGTGATGCTCATACCAAAGAGACTTGGCAATCAATATTTTTTGTGCAAAGGTCGGTGAGATGACCCGAAGTGGTGTGCACCGTCTTTAAGCACTTTGACCGCTCTCTAAGCAAAAAAGTTGACTTTTTGCTTTTTGCGTTTGTCAGAGAGAGAAAGCAAAAAGCAAAATGTTGTGAAACCCGCACAATCAGCAAACATTTATACATGCACATCGTGAAGCTGTGATTGCAATTCACGTTAGATTTTCATGTTTTTCTAACAGGATTTGCCACATTGCCTGCGGGCGTTTGCATTCACCTGGCACTGGAGGTGCAAAAACTCAAATAAAAATAAATAATAATTAGCGTGTTCCAGACCTGTGTAAGTTTTTATTTTCGGGTTTTTGCAGCCTGGTTTTGGGCATAAGAAGTCATGATGACTTTTTGCTTGTTTTCAAGTTTTTGCTTTTTGCTTTTGCTCTCTGACAAGAGCAAAGAGCAAAAAATCAACTTTTTACTTTTGCTCTCCGACACTTTTGTCAGAGAGCGGCCTTAGGGCGAGCTTAGGTTGAATCCGGAAATCGGAATTCGGAAATATGTCCGAACAACGCCTTATTTTTGCGTGTAAATTCTTGCGTTTCCCGGAAATATTTCCGGAGCCCAGAAATGTTTTGCATTTTTACATGCAAATTATTTCTGGATTCCGGATTTAAGTTCGCCCTTAGAGGGGTCATAAACACCAAATCCGGACTCCTCGACCCAAATGGCATCTCGTACGTAATGCTTGCGAAAATAACCCGTTCTTCAATCCAGTTTCCTTGGTCTCCCTAATAGACATTTCCATCACCGATTCTTGTGGCACTGGTCTGCCTCTGTTTTTGTACACGCAACGGACCACTTTTTCTTATTCTGTGCGTGCAATATTATAGTAAATCTTTAATTTCGTTGCCTCATGCATTTTTACAGACGCAGGGAAACTCCCGTTCGAAGTCGAGGCAGGCAACAGGCTCAACACACAGTCAACAAGCCACGCAGCTGGCTCGTGTGCGTTTCGAATGTTTCAGTCACACAAACTGCGTGCAGGGTTGGGCAAAAAACGTTTTTTTCAAAAAATCGTTTTTTTTAAAAAACGATTTTAAAAAAAACGTTTTTTTAAAACGCCCAGATGACCAAAATATGCCCCCAAAAAATTGGAAAACGCTCATGTTGGGAAGAAAACGTGGTTAAATGAAGTAATTCTATGTGTTCTGAGGCAAAATAAACGGGTTTCAACCCTTTTCTAGCGAGTTGTTAAGATCCCATATCAGACCCGCATCATGGTACCAACTTTGGCCGGGGTCATCATTGAAAATCAAACTCCATTCCGTATATGGACGTATCTCGACAAAGTAAAAATTGGTCGAAAATTTTTTGAAAAAAATGGGACAAAAATTGATTTTCCTTGATAATCAGGGTACTTTCCCTGAAAAATCAGGGAAAATCAAGGAAATTCAGGGTTTAAAAAAAACGAAAAACGACCCAGGCGTTTTTTTTTAAAAAAAACGTCGTTTTTTTAAGAAAAAACGCCGTCGTTTTTTTGCACACCCTTACTGCGTGTGTGGCTTTTTGACTGTGTGTTGAGCTTGTTGCCTGTCTCGACCAGGGTTGGGCAAAAAAAAACGACGGCGTTTTTTCTTAAAAAAACGACGTTTTTTTAAAAAAAAAACGCCTGGGTCGTTGTTCGTTTTTTTAAATCCTGAATTTCCTTGATTTTCCCTGATTTTTCAGGGAAAGTACCCTGATTATCAAGGAAAATCAATTTTTTGTCCCATTTTTTTCAAAAAATTTTCGACCAATTTTTACTTTGTCGAGATACGTCGATATACGGAGTTTGACTTTCAGTGATGACCCCGGCCAAAGTTGGTCCCATGATGCGGGTCTGATATGGGATCTTAGCAACTCGCTAGGAAAGGGTTGAAACCCGCTTATTTTGCCTCAGAACACATAGAATTACTTCATTTAACCACGTTTTCTTCCCAACATGAGCGTTTTCCATTTTTTGGGGGGCATATTTTGGTCATCTGGGCGTTTAAAAAAAACGTTTTTTTTAAAAAAAACGTTTTTTTTTAAAAAAACGATTTTTTGAAAAAAAAAAACGTTTTTTGCCCAACCCTGGTCTCGACTTCGAACGGGAGTTTCCCTGCGTCTGTAAAAATGCATGAGGCAACGAAATTAGAAATTTACCATACCACCCAGGGAGTAGGTGGCTTCACTGCGACCCCGATAACGAGCGCCGTTCGGTGCGACAACGGACTTTGGTCGATCGACACGTTTGTTGGCTCCGATGGTGTGACGTACAGTGGACGTTACCTCAGCCAGTATCAATGTGATCAATGAAATCATCCGATCCACCATCCACTGGAAATTTATTTCTTTCCTTGTCAAAACACACATTTTTTCGATGGACAAGTTTTCAAAAACATCCTTGATTCCAAAAATTCCGCCGACGAGACAATGGCTTTTTATGTGGGTGAAATTATTGTAAGTGGTGATCGGTTCAAACACTGCACGCACGGTGTGCTCTCATATTACACTCTTCTGTCCACCATTGTTCTTTATTGTTTTGCATAGTTTCTCACAAAAAAAGAAATACCGCCATAGCCAAAGTGTTGTGCGGTTGACAGCAACCATTCTTGTTCCTATACTGTATGAGTTCGATGAGGGCTTTCTCGAATAAGCCCCCACTGGGTCCGTCAGCAGCTTGATAAAAGCTAAAAGTCCCGGGTTCGACACCCTCGTGGATTGAAAATTTTTGATTTTTTTTAAATTTCGCATTTGAAAATGATCACTGACGACAACAATCATAATATGCCGCCGAACACGGCCTTCCGTTCGTATTTTCCATATCCTACTTATATAAGGCTTTGGTTTGGGCAGCCAGCCTCAAAATTTGATTGTTTGTCAGTATACATTTGCAGAAAATAATGCTGCCCCCTTTGTCAATATGCTTGCTGCGAATGAGCTGAAAAAGCAACCCAAATTTTGCGCCGGACTACCTCAGCCAAAGCCTAAAAATACATAAGTAATGGTGCATACAAATGGGGGCAGCAATAAATCGTGGGGTACTGTATGTATTTTCTGATCACGCGCACAGTTGCGTACCATCAGCCAGAAATATTGGAAATTAGCCATTGAAAAACAAAACTAACCATTTACATGATGATTTGCTCCTTGTGAGACGCATTTACGTCAAAATGATTCTAACATTTTAACAGGAAATTTTCTTTGATAATGCCATACAGTGTTGGAGATAGGATCGTGCTCATGTCAGTCTGTCGATGTCAGTCTCTTTTTCCCATACTTGTATGAAATCCTTAACTACTGAGAACGACAGACTGACAAATCAGACTGACATGAGAATTACTGGCGTATAATGGCCACATTGTGAAAGCAAACTACATTAATCAGCAAACTATATCGCGGAAGCGACTAGGCATAGGGAAAGTCAGCTCCTGGCATTGTGTAGCGCTTGGTTGAGTGATGCCGTTAAGTGTGAATGGATGTCCGTTGTAGTTTAGATTCAATATTGCCAGTTCCGATAACTCAATATTCCGATGCTCAATAATACAAGATTCATTACGTCAGAAATGTAATACAGCTCAATATTACACAGCCGACACACAAAGTCTCAATCTCAACAGTGAAAACAGAATGTAAAGCACACACAGACGGAACAGACCGTCAGCTTATCAGCAGCATTACACATGCATTATTCAGCCAAAACATGTTCTTTAGAAATCACACGCTCAAGAGCACCATGCCGTTTCATGGAGAACTGCCGGTTCTCCACACTCCCCACTTTCAGAAAAGAAAGTAATTAGTTAACCGAAAAGGGAATACCGAAGAGTAATGACCTAACGTTACTCATTAAAAGTGTAGGTAGATGATTGGTTGTTGTTTGAGAGCGAAAATAGATGCATCCGAGAGTGAGTGAGTTCTTGCCCGTCAATGATCACTGGGCAGAATCATTCACCGCCATTGACCTCGACTGAATGCGATTGACGTTGGATTGTTCGCATTGCGGTTGTTCAACCAGTGTGCCTGACGCGATCGTTGTTGCGTCGCTGTTGCACCGAAACACTGCTTGACCACTGGACCCCGTTGTGTGACCACCGAACCGACTCGTTGTGATGACGATAGCGAGCACTCGGGCTTGACGACACGACCGGCTTGACTCTTGCACCACCCGGGCCGACCGACACGACTCACGCCATCCAAGGAATGCACGTCTCCACCGAACTGACACGAATAGACATCCTCACGAATTGCGTTTCGCTGACGTTCGACACCGAAACAGTGTGACGGACACACGGGTCCGCCTGCCGAGTTCATCACGCGATGTGGATTCTGTTGTTTGCTGAAAAGCATGTGCCACCACAATGGCATGTTTGGACTCGAAATTGGATTGGTGGGCCCTCGATTTGTACCAGGCCTGCCCTCCCCACCGACAAAATAACGTGGAGGGTCGGCAACCGACTTCACGTGCAATGCACCACACAGCGACCGTGCATGCGCAACAGAACCACAGTGATAACACGGCTTCAACTTGGACCTGCACCGAACCGATAAATGCCCAAATCCAGAACACTTGAAACACAACCGCATACTTTTATAAAACTGCTTCCGGGCCGCCAGAGTGCAGACAATGTGGCAGTCATCGCTAAAATGTCGGGTACTAGAGCAAAACAGACACTTTTGAGTGGGTTTAGAACGATTCTGTTTAGTTGCCACTGGTTTCGACATCACAGTAACCTGATGTTTCATTGACTGACCAGGTACCGCAGCCTGAGCAGGGCCGGAACAGGCCACCTGCTCAGCGCTCGGTGTGACCGAATCGACCGTTTGGCAACTTGTGGTCACCAAATTTGATTTGCGAGCTGTGTACACCGGGGTATGCACGAAAGTCAGCGGAGTCTCGTACTGCGTAGCTTGTGACTTCTTCGGCACATCGGTTTCGCACAACCAGACAAACTGTTTGCCCTTGACATCAAATTCACGTAAATCATCCGCATTCCGACCCGAATCACGACACAAACGAACAATTTTGTCAAGTTTGCTACGACGATGATCAAGCGACTCAATTGCGCGTTTTGTTTTCAAAATGATGGCAGCCAGATCCTCCCAAAGCTGCTCTGCCCGAGGACGAACAGTAGCCGTGCGTTCGTCATTAGCATCAAAAATTTCAAACATGAAGTATTGATCACCGAAAACAGCAGCACCCGATTGCTCATCCAGAACTTCGAGTGCAGACAGAGAACTATTCAAACTTTGTGATTGAAATTTCAAACGAAGCTCAATTTCACTCAACTTCGGCAACGATTCCGTGGCCAGGACTGCCTCCCAATCAGCCTGTGAAGATAGGTCGGCTTCCACGAGCTCGATTTGACTCAACACCGATTTGACGAGAGGCTGTGAAACATCAGCGATGCCTTGCAATGCGGCGAGTACCGAATCGACCGGATATGACGTGACGACCATTGTCACGATGAATGGGTGATATCCTCGAAACCAATGAATGAAACGAAAGATCACCGATGATCGATGTTTCAGTCAGACCGCCGAAGTAATGCCGTTTGTTGCCGAATAATATCCAGGTCGCAAGTTCGTCAGTTGTCAGGGGATGCCATATCGCGGAAGCGACTAGGCATAGGGAAAGTCAGCTCCTGGCATTGTGTTGCGCTTGGTTGAGTGATGCCGTTAAGTGTGAATGGATGTCCGTTGTAGTTTAGATTCAATATTGCCAGTTCCGATAACTCAATATTCCGATGCTCAATAATACAAGATTCATTACGTCAGAAATGTAATACAGCTCAATATTACACAGCCGACACACAAAGTCTCAATCTCAACAGTGAAAACAGAATGTAAAGCACACACAGACGGAACAGACCGTCAGCTTATCAGCAGCATTACACATGCATTATTCAGCCAAAACATACGAATGCAGTGTCGTGAATCGCACGCTTTAACTGATAAGCACACGCAAGACAGATCAATAATGTTTGCATGAAATGTTATAAAGAAAATCAATCATTGAATCATTGTTGGCGTCTGCCACACTCCCGCCGAAACAAAGTCAACGGTCCAGGTAGTAGCGGTTAACCACGTCCAGTTTGCATGCACGTTCGAACGCTTGAAGGATTCGGATTGTGTTCGTTTTGCCCAAGTGAAATCCGTCCAACGCGAGTTGAGTGTACGTGACCGCCAGGAACTCGACTTTGTCATCTCCCGCAGGGGATGCCATGTAGCAGATGGCAAGCCTCTCGAGTCTCTGTGTTAGGTACTTTTTATGCAAACAACACGAAAATATTATGTTCTCAAAACCATACAAAACCAGAATGAAAAATGTAATGTGTTTGGTTCGTTATGCATAGGCAAAGCTCAGATGAAGCCAAAACATACGAATGCAGTGTCGTGAATCACACGCTTTAACTGATAAGCACACGCAAGACAGATCAATAATGTTTGCATGAAATGTTATAAAGAAAATCAATCATTGAATCATTGTTGGCGTCTGCCACAAACTACATGTGGTCCACCACCACCGGACCCCGATGGAATCGATCGGTACACCTTTATGAAGGATAAATCAATACGGATAAATAGATCTGTTCCAGAACTAGTCTCAGAATCGCGAAATAAGCCTTTTTGAAGGACTTATGATTTTTGGGAGAAATCATCACTGTCACAGAAAACCACAGGTTAGTATTTTCGTTTTCTTTACTTACATTCCAAAGTTTCTAAACGCTTATCTGATCGTTTCATGGAGTATAACATTGCTCAATTTAAAAAAGCCAGTGATATATTGCCAAATAAAGCAAACAGGCAACAAATGTTCATACGACGGTGCAACCGTCAAATAAAATGATAAGTTCAGCTAACACATAGACAAATGTACAAAAAAGATGAAACATCCCCAAAGTTAAAAACCAGCCTAAACTTCACGGATCATGCAATGCCAAGCAGTGCCGTTTCAAGTGGGAAGAGGTCCTGAACGCTGCACCACATCGTGCACAAATGTACGCGCGTCTGTCGATGTGCACCGCTTGACGGTGTCGGTGCAGATTGGCCAACTGTTTAAACCTGCATGCACACATGTCGCATTTGTAAACAGCCGTGTGACGTTTTCGGTGAGACTTCAAGCGCGCCAGTGTTCTGTACGTTCTGCCACACGCGCTGCACTTGTGCTCCTGCTTGTCGTTGTGTGTCATCAACATGTGTTCCTGCAGCCAGATATTTATACGTAGACGAAGATTCCCAATGTCTTTTGTGAGACGTAACACCTTGGTGGAATTACGTCTCATCTCACAAACCAACAACAAGAATATTTTATCGGGTACAAAGAAGTCACAAAGAGTAACCCGTCGCGAAATCCAAACGTTATCAATGTGTGCAGCGTGGAACAGTGGTTAATAAAAAAATTTTTTATTCAAGCCCCATTTTTTTAAAAAACGGAACGAAAAAAATGAGCGCTAAAGCAAGCAATAGTGGCATTTTTCTTCCATAACGTGTGGTAAGTGCGTATAAAGCACTGACGACACGAAAACAATACTAAACAATGGTCAATGAGTACCAACAGTAGTCAGGTACACACCCGTACACTTCCTCCACGTGGTGTGGGTGTCTTCATGTGGCTTTGTGACACTCAAGACGGTAAATTTGGGTGAAATTATTGCCTCTTGGTACACGACCAATGCAAGTATGTGACAAACAGTGTAAATTTAGAGTGAATGTCACACCGAATCACTGCTTTCGGGTCTGTTGCATGGATAAATGCATGCCCACTCAGTCACATGTACATGTGTAATCATATGAGAGGCCATGTGAGTGTGTGTACTATGTCTAGATGCCACAAAACAATGATTATGGCACCCAATGCACCCATGGTAAGGTCAGGTGATGTCAATGGTAGCAATTTTTATGCAAAAAATAGCACTTTTACAGCAAAAAAACATAAATTTTCGAATTTTGACATAAATAAAAATTTCTTTGTAACTTTTGGAACGAATTTTTAAAAAAAAATTTTTTAATAAAAATTTTTTTAAAACCACTGGCGTGGAACACATAAACTACAACTACACAGCCATGTGGCCTCAAAGCGTGTAGCTGATGTTTCACAATGTGAATTCTGCTGGTGCAGCGTGTTTTGGTTCAGTTCAGGCCGTTTAGACATGTTTTCACCTGGCCTTTCACGGACTAGGTTCATCAGGTCATCATCAGTGCCCATTACCAGGGAACTTCTTCGGTCTGTGTCACCTTTTCAAGTTTATTTTGGAACTCGATGATCACGAAGTGTTTGCGTAAAGAGCCGGCGCATGAAAATCTTAAAATTAATCACAAAAGCGTCAGAGAAGCGTCAGCCAGTAAGCACAGTACCTTCAAATGCCCCGCACTTCTGGTCGCATGGTCGCACAGCGTGCATCTGTGCGGACGCACGTCTTCGTGCATGCGCATGTGATTGCGAAATCCATTGTCCGACTTGATCACCACTCCACATATACCGCACGCGAAACATCGGTCAGCTTGGTGCGTGCGTTGATGGACGGTGAGGTAGCGTTGAGTGGTGAAGGCGCAGCCACACCTGCGAGCAGGGTTGAAAAAAAAGTTTTTTTAATAGACGAGCTGTTTAAAAAAAATTTTTAAGAAAAATTTTTTTATGATAAAAAAAGTGTTGCAAACGACGTTTCAGGATAAATGAAATCGATACAACATGTCTTTCAAAAATTGAATCGCTTGAGACCGAGCTTGTGTGGTGACACCCGGTAGTATTGTGCAGATTCTACAGTCTCCAACCAGTCTGAGGTTGATGTTGACGTCACTGACGGACGTCTGACGTGAGCAGACTTGTTTCGGGTGAAAAACTGTCCACCACACGACCGTCACTGGGGGCGCATCACATACGATATTTCCAGAATCTGACGTTTTCATTGTAATCTAGAGGGGTTATTAATTATTATGCATTCGCGCAGGTGATTCATTCAATGAAAGTCCTTAACTCAAGGCTGATGGCACATGCGCACAAAAATATCCAAGAACAAAAAGACACAAAAAACTTGTCCATCTGTACCAACTTGCGACATACATGATCCCTTTCGGTCTTGTGCACCCTTTCCACGTGTTCCTTGACCACATGCGAGAACAAAGCAGTATAGTCACATTGAAGACATTTTTGCAAGGTTTTGATGGCAGACCTTGACATGTGTTGTTGCTTGATGTGTTTCGTGAGATTCGATCTGGATTTGAATGTTTGGCCGCATGTCGGACACGCATACGTTTGCGCGTCGCTGTGCGCGTGTCTGAATGGATTAAACGATTTTGGTTACGGTAGCACAATAATTACCATCCTTTTTGGAAAGGCGGCCCCTGGTCTACCGAGTCCTGACATTTTTTCGTGTTGATTACCGAAGTAAGCCAAATTATACACTCCGTGCGCAGGAAACTGTAAAATAAATCTGAGATCCCTCAACCAAAAACACTTTCAAGCTCCCAGCTGGCTTTACCGTACATTGTTCTGCAAATATGAATTTCCGTGCCAAATCTATTCAGAATATTATCAGGTCATCGTGGTGTATACGTACGTCTTTCGAATAATGCACCACACTAATATTTTAAGTATTCCCACCTCATGTGCGTCTTCATACTCCCAGCAAGTGGACATTTGTAGGCGCACTGGTCACATTTCAGCCATTTTGACGGATCGTGGCTTCTCATATGCTCCGCCAAACCGCCTTTGTATTTGTACGTCAAGCAACACGTTGTGCATTTGAATGGTCGGTCAACTTTTGTGGTCGTCATCGTTTTTTTGGCGAATATTTCCTGGAAAAAAAATTTCCGTAAAACGCAGAAAAAGAAACCCGCAAGAAGAAAGGACACGCAAATGCCAACTGAAATATTCTAAAAAAAACAAAAACAACGCAAAACCGCAATAAAAATAAAGAAGCCAGCAACCACCTGCTGTTAAAAATGCGGACACGACGAAAATGCCTACGGGCCATTACGTGGTAAGTCATGGCCCATTTAGGCACAGTGGTCGGTGTTTTTTATGTGACAGAGTGAAAATCCTGCGATTTGGGGTCATTTTCCTTCTTCTTTTCTCTGCGTTTCGCTATGGCAGGTTTTGGACCATGCAACCTACGCCTACGTGCGTATCGTCCTATCGTATGTACTGGCCAAGTACCTTTTTATGACCATCAGTTGTATATGATATGACTGCGACACAGGACACGAGCGAGACGCGTTTAAATGAATCACAAATTTCCCTCCGCACACAATGAGTCATAAAAAGACCGCTTGATGCGCGATTTATGCATTGTGCAAGCATGGAAAGCACTCCATTGCAAAATGAATGTGGCGATTCTCAAAACAGGGGAATCGTTTTATGCGGTAGTTCGCCAGATTATTCTCATAGCGCACGATTATCCACTTGCATGATCCAAAACCTGCCATAATGAAACGCAGAGAAACGAAGGAAAAGGGCCCCAAATCGCGGGATTTTCACTCTGATACACTTCAAAGATCCAAAAATCGCGCGCTTCCATGAAATTTGGCTGTCGCGCGTACACGAAAGTGCATAAAATTATCGCGCCAGCTGCTGCCAGCTACTTAATCATGCCCAGTCTCGGCTGATGAAAAGAAAAGTTTCAAGCAGGTTCAGATCGCAAACATTACGCATTAAGAGGCGATGTTTCAGACTGCTCGACTATTACGCGGAGACTTCATAGAAACACAAAAATTCCGCATCTTTCCAGACCGTTGTAAATGCAAAGTGAGGGAGAAAGATAGCAACGCTCATCTTTGCAACCTCTGAGTGGATTAAGCCGAAATGTGGCAGTTGGGGTGAAACAGACATACTGGATAGGTCACGAGAACTATGAAGGAGGCACTCATGATGTGGTCCCACCGAATCTCTGCTTTTCCGTCAAGTCATTTTAGATACATATTTGAAAAGAATACAAATTACCTTTAAAAACCGTATGGGACGACAGGTAATATTGTGATTTCGATTGGCATTTGGACTCAAATTTCAATTTTTTTCAGAGTGGTATGCGTGAGGCGTGACCGCTTGCTTTTCTTTTGGCATGGACAGGGCTGCTCGAATTCACTTACCGTCCAAAGATCCCTCTTTCTGATGAGCCCTTTCGCTTCCACAATCCGCGGTGAACTACTAAAGCTGCCTGTGTCGACACACATAAACATTATCTGTTGTGATCGGATTGGCACGAACGTGAGCAGATGATTTAGCAATGGGATGGGCTTAAAGTATCACTGTTCACAATACCAGTCCCTAAAATTCACTTCATCATGGCAATCCGGTGTACATACCTTAATATCCAGTATGAGATCCCGATTACCATCCTATACACTGCTCCATTACTGTAATTGTGTTTGTATTATCGATTTTGCTGAGTGGTATACATGCAATGATGACGTACATACGTATGTAGTCTTTAGCTGAACACACCATAGGGCTCCAACACCCACTTCAGATTTTTGAGCATTAGCAGATTATCATTTCGTTACGTCACGAAGACCGATGTCTATTGCAAAGTGTTACAAATGGCAAAATGTTTCACGTGTTGCACATAAAAATGTACAATCGGTCTTCTTTTTGTCTCGAGCCCGTGAACACAACGACAAAGAATTGAATTTCCGAAACGATGTTATACAAGACGTTGGGTGTAAAGATCGGTGTAAGCTCGGTCTAATGCTCTGTTTGAAAGAGCTCGGTGTAACTTGAAACATTCCACGTCACACTGAGCTAAACACCCAACTATTTGTTCACGTTCACACCGTTGTTGCGAAAATGCCACCCAAAGTTATGAAGACCAAGGCTCGGTTATAGGCTTTCGCATGTATAATTAATTTGGCGTAAAGCCGCTGTACGGCTTTGGCTTATAGTTCTTGTGCTTATCATGATCGATCGAGCGCATCGGACACACCAATCGCTGATACGTGGAATCCATATCGCGGTTCTGGTTCAGCGGGTGCACATACCATCTTCGCGGTGCGCGCCGCGCCTCTGGTGGGATCAGCCGCTTAGCACAGCGCGCCAGCATCAACAACATCAAAATAGCAACACCTTTTCGCAGATTCATGGCCGTGATTGTGTTTCTTTCCTATGAGCAATAGGACTCAAAGAAAATGAGTGTAATCAGTCGAAAACCAAGCAAAAAATAATTTTATTCTCTTCCAATTCGTGGCGACCCGCTGCGACTTCGCGCCCAGGCGACCAAAATGGTCGACGCGCCCAGACGACCTCGACGACCTCGTATTTTGGGCGCTCAGTCGCTGGCGACCTTTTGGGCGCAGCAGGTCGTCGTGGTCGCGCGACCAACTATAATTCCACCTTTATTGCGTTTGTATAACATAGTTTAACGTCGCAACATCTCATCTCAGCTGCTAGTGCTCGGGATCATTTGATGCGAATCAGCATCATCTAGCGAGCGAGGCTTTAACATTTCGCTCTGAAACAGGATAATCGTCACAGTCACACGAAACGAGTAAAATCATTTTACTTATTTAGATGGCATTTCGGAAGAACATCGCTGTACTTTTTTACAAAATACGGCAGCAGTACTAAAGAGCGGTGCTGGCAGTGCACTTTTTCATTCGGCCAGTTTGCATGGCCGTTAGTACGCCAGGTTTCCACCAGTGTACATACATAGTTCCTGGCCCGGAGGGGAACAGGCGCTATCCCACTTTTTTCGGAGGGGAACAGACGTACAGCACATATCCACCTGGGGGAAACAGGCAAGACCCGATTTTTGGGAAAATACATTTTTGAGGTCGAAAATTTGACCTACATATTCTTGCCCCTTGTGGAAAAATCTCAATAAAAACGGTATTTGGGCGATTTTTGCCAACATTTATCTAAAAATCACGCTTTCTATCCCAGAAATGCGTTTATCTCAGGCCGAAATTTGCCTATCTTAAGCAAAAACTGGGCGAGCAGGCGTACCCGGAAGGGCAGCAGGGGGCAAGCGTATCCGAGGGGAAGACCGCCTCCCCCCAGAACTACACTGGTTTCCACTACATGTATCAATAAGAATGCGTGTGGCATTGCATATGCTGTTTGTTGTTTCGGTATGCAAACCAGCCGTGATTCTGTGGTTGTTCCGTATCCGTAAATGTGGAACGCGAAACATGCGTCATCAACCAAATATACATGAGGCCTCTGAACATTAATATCCGCTACAAGCCTATTGTCTCACGTTGATACTACGTATTAGTTATTGTACGTACATAGGATTGTTGGGTCTTCAAGCAGCACAAAGCACAATGGCAGCTCAAGCAGACTGTTTATGCACCGCCCCCAGGTTTGGGGAAAAAAGGTTTTTAAAAAAATTTTTAAGAAAATTTATTTCAATATCTTCGGGGGAACAAAATGCTCTAAAACATCCAGTGCTTTTTTGGGGATCTTTTTGTCATTTCTTCTCAATGGTAGAAAAAATTTTCTTCACAAAATCACTGTTGGGGCATATATTTTGCGCCTAAAATGCCCCAAATGATAATATTATGTATATCTTCTCGTGATACATGAGACACAGTATGCACGTATGTACCTACGTGTTACTTCGATGTCACACCTCATCGTGGAGCTCGAAGTCGCTCAGATACGACTGATTCAGCGACCCGACAAGTGTTTGTGCCGCTTATTGTCTGAATTCTGTGTGGTTTATGAGTAAATCTTGCTTATTCGACCACAAACTATATTGTGTCTGATACCAAAAAAACAACAATCATCGGTCCATATCAAACACAGACTGTTGCGTTTGGGTCGCACCGATATGACGTAAACACCCTTCATAAGTGATACAATTTTTTTCGCGTTTTAGGCAAACTTGATCCTTCACCGAATGTGAGACTTTTTGAAAAACAAATAAGAAAAACTGTTTTTCGAACTCTGCCGCCCGCCACCCCCCTCCGCTTGTGCCTTTCTGCAAGCGTTTACTGAGGTTCTTGGTTACAGTTGGGCCTTTTCGACCCTTGTGTGAGTCCTGATGCCTCAATGCCTTTTGTCCACAAGCGACACAGTATCTAAATCAGTGAAAGAAAGAAGACAAAGTCATAATCTTTTTTCTGTAGTGGTTTGATCAAAAGAAACAAACAGCCCTGGGTTCTTAAAAGTCGTTTTAAGATTGATTGTTAAACGACAAACTCTATGTGGACACTAGCAGTTCGCCGTGGTTTCCTGTGTTTTCTCGTTGGATGGCAGGTATGAGAAAATAATAGGAAACCGGCGCGCCGCACGTGTGTTCCCAACGGCCGACAGCATTTCCTGAAAATATGAGAAAAATGGCTATTTTGGTAAGGAAATGAGTTTGAGCGAAGACCTATTCGTGGCACTGTCTTGCACATCGTTATGTGGCGGCAGTAGGATTGGTTGAAAGGTCTCCAGACTCCCTGGAACTCGATAAAATTTGTCGCAGAAGCGTGCAGAAACGCGAAAAAATTTAATTGGCAAAGTCACTTTTGTTACTTTCCCTTTATTAGGGATATTCATCAGGGGTACATATTTAGATGCGGTCCAACAGACCATACATGATACGGACCAATTGTTGCTGTCTCGTGCGTGGCAGATTCATAAGTTGATGCAAGAAAAAGTTTAAATTTAAGCATGAACCAGACAGTGTTCAGGTATAACATGCTGCAGAAAGACGTGTTGGGTCACTGAATATAGCCGCATCATCTTCGATTTCTACGTCGGACTTCCGATGGTTTCTGACATCGAAGTATCACAAAAGGTTGGAATATTACATGCATACTGGGTCTCATTCATGCATCATTAAAGGGGGCCTTTCGCATTTCAAACCGCCTTCAATCAGGGCGCTATTAAACTCTCACGTACCAAGAATCCAATCTGCAGGATGCGACCAGGAGATGCACTTCAAATAGAACATCCGGGAACAAAGTGTGCCGCGGACCAGCCCAATTTATACCTGCGCATGCAGGCAAACTGCTTGATCAAAAAGGTGTCAAGGCGAGTGAATGTTTCGCTTGAAACTTCCAACACCGCTAACTATGGAATTTCGCTTTTCTTTTTATTTCGAATTTCAACGAATTGTTCCAGCGTGACAAGCAGACTTTGAAACATTTAGCAGCCACGCATGAACAATTCGTGGCAATTCGAAATAAAAAGAAAAGCGAAATTCTTTAGTGAGGCAGGGGCAAATATCGTGCGAAACATTGTGCGCCTTGACCGCCCTTGTCATCAGGCGAGTTGCCTGAATGCGCACGTAGAAATTGGGCTGGTCCACATTTGATTTTGTTCCCGGATGTTCCTCTTGAAGGGCATCGCCTGGCTGCATGCTGAACGTTAGACCTCCCGGTGTGTTTGACGTTTATGACGCCTTGACCACACTGTCTGAACACATGCGAGGTTTGTAGGGGGTTTGAAATGCGAAAGGCCCCCTTTAAGCAGATGCGAAAAACAAACCCCATACATTCATTACCTGTGATTATGAAGACAATTTTTCGACTCTTGGGAAACGTGACAACATAACCCCCAAAAAGCCGTTTTTGGACGTTAAAGTGAAATGTAACCGGTAATATTTGAAAAAATAGTTTATTCCCGTTTTAATTTTTTAAAATTTTCCAAAAACCTTTTCAAAGCAAAATTTCTTTAATTTTGTTAGCACAGCCCTCTGAGCTTTGTCATAAAGTTTGGCAAAATACTTTTTCTGTGTATGCCCGCACCAGCATGGTCTTCTTTCACGAACGTTACTTGTTTTAGTTTCAGATTCTCCGCCCAAGACATATAATCTCTGTTTATAGATTGCTTCACTTTATCGCGTCCTCCCCGATTTGAAATTGATAAAAATTTGTGAGCCGTGTTCCCTAATCAAGCGAATTTTACAATTTTGCACATCACCTCCAAATATTGTCCAAGCAACTTGTACCATATTGCAGGTGCTTTTGGTTATAGGTACATAGTGTGTGCCGTTCATAATCAACCAGTGCACTATTTCAAACCCCAGAACACTGTGAAATGTGCGAAATTCCTTCATGACGCAACATTATGGCCGCCATAAAACAGCCACATTTCGAAAATTCCGGAAACTTGCGCTCATCGTGTCCTCTAGGTATACGTAGCCCCACAGAAAGACAAAACAAATGACAATTGCGGTCATTTACGTCGGAAAACTTTGGTTCAATGACTGTGTCAAAGGTAATAACGCAAAATGAGACAACGCTTCAAGCTCTGGCACCAGACAACTTTGACCTCCTGTTTGTGTAACACATGTAGTACGGCCACAGCCACACGCAGTGCGGGCGCCTGGCTGTGAGGCACAGTTGCATAGTGTTGTTACCCCGCACATTTTGGCGGCGCAGATTTTCTCTAACCTCTGGGTGAACCATACTGTACGTATACGTAGCAATATTATATCCACTGTAAGTCCCGTGGTTCGCTCATAACACCCACAAAGCACACATCAAAAGTTGATTAGAGTGTTTTGGCAAGCCCGTTTCCGCCGTGTTTAACCTGGCGAAAAACAAGCCTCGCAACACGCGCATCCTGGCTGTTGTTGTTATTATTGAACTTCAGAGGCAAGAAGTTGTTGCAGACGTACATACAGCTATGCATCGGAGTCCGCCTTTTCATAAGGGAAACCACGGTTTTCGTTGTTCATATGTATACTGATCCCACACGCTCATAAATGCAGGTACATTGTACTATCTACGGGATTTCATGGCCGGTGTCTCGGACCCAAGAGGAGTAGCCCCAAAAGCATGAGTTATGATATGGTAGGTATCCAATAAAGTATCTATTACCTGCCGTTAACATTCCGTGCTCAATTCTAATTATGACGGCCATATCGAGGTTTCACCAGTGTTGAATTAAAAATTTTTTTTATTATCGAACTTTTTTTTTAAAAAAAAACTTTTTAAAATTTTTTTTTAAAATCACTTTTTTTTATTCCGGACTCCCAAAAAATTGGTCTCTTGAGGAATCAAATTTCTGAAATCATGTTAGTAAGGTATGTTTTGAGGGACACTAAAGAAAACTTTTCCACTGACTTGCATGTTTACGTAATCACCTGCGATCTAATCCCTTTTGGTCATGGCTTTGAGAAATTCGAAGGTAATGTGTGTGTAATCTGGGTACACATACTGTATGTGACAAAGGGAAGACCAACCTCCTGTTTGTGAATTTGGGGATAAATTTGAAGAGAGATAAAGACTCACACCATAATCACTTGGTGTCACAAAAGCAACAAATAGCTAATCTACACAACTGCAAACAGGCGAGCAACGTGGAGTGTGTGGATAGCTTACGACACGCTCAATAACTGTACAGTATACGGTATGGGGTGTCCTATATTATACATGCAGCTGTTGCTGGGATGTCTGGGAGCTGTATGAGTCCATCACAACACCATTTCAAACTGAAATATAAGCGCCGCAGGCAATTTTTTGAGAAACATGGGCAATAAAACACATGAAAAAATGCCTTTTTACCTTAAAAAAGTCAGAAAATAACGAAAAAAAGTGAAAAAATAATAAAAAAAGTGGTCTTACTTTTAAAAATTTTAAAATAAAAAGTGGCCAACTTTTTTTTTAATTTTTTTTTACAAAAAAATTTTTACTTTTTTTTAATCCAACCCTGGGTTTCACTACTATGTATGTGTCTGACAGACTTCCGCGGTGAGGCTGCCTCATTAGAGGCTGCAATAATATGTTGACAAGCTACAGGTACTGTATGTACCATTAGGGCTGGTCATCGTCTTGCTATAATGTGCATAACACTGTCCTCTTGACTACTAAACAGCTGACCATGCTATGTATGTATCTTTGTGCACTTTTCGGTTAATAAGTGCACTTTCTTGACTCACACATTAGCTCAAATTCACCAAGCGGTTCTTGGTGGGAGTTCAAAATGGTGTTTCAATCTGACTCTTGGTGTTTCAAGAAAGGTCTGCCCTGGCACAGAATGGTTATTGAGATATGCATTGTTGATGTTTGTGTCCCTGACTCAAGTGCTTGCTTGTAAACACCGGCAGCAAGAATAACCAACAGAGCGCAATCAGTATAATTGAAGATATCCTAGGCTTAGGGCTGTAGACATCGAAGTAGAGAACAGTGAAGATGCTGATTTGCATAATGTAACGTGTATGTATAAACCTGTGCTTCAATTCAATCACTCCATCCTTTTTTCTCGTGCTTTTGCGAATTGGAAAGCGTAATTAACCATGACCTTACACATCTGCCTTCTACTGACTGCACCTACGTACAGTACCTGTATCTAGTGTAACGTTGGCCTAGCCGGCGGCGAGACTGCCTCGTGTCAGGTAGCAACAGCCACGTCACCTCGCCAAGTGATTACCGGCGAAAAACACGAAATCAAACAATTATTGCATGCGCGCGTCTGCTTTGATGTTTTTTGGAGCACTTTTTGGCTTTTCTCGTCCGGGCAAAGCAAATAAATTGCTGTTTTCTGCTATTAAAGCGTTCGTTTATGAGTCTGCGCAGCAATGTCGGCTGTAGTCTTGTGTGTGAGTTTGACTTATACATCTTGAGATCAACTTATAACAATCCGGTCAGCCCTCTGGATGCAAACAGGATGCACAAAACAAGTCAGAAGCACATCCACACGGAGACAAAGCGCGCTCGCACGCAAATATCGGTTGCTTTTGCGATTTTCGCCGGTGGCCAGTGCCGGTCACTTGGCTGCTGCTGTTTGCCTCTACGCCTCACATGCTGTGGTAAATTTCTAATTTCGTTGCCTCATGCATTCTTACAGACGCAGGAAAACTCCCGTTCGAAGTCGAAGCAGGCAACAAGCTCAACACACAGTGAACAAGCCACGCAGCTGACACACGCACAGCTTGTGTGACTGAAACATTTGAAACGCACACGAGACAGCTGCGTGTCTTGTTGACTGTGTGTTGAGCTTGTTGCCTGCCTCGACTTCGAACGGGAGTTTTCCTGCGTCTGTAAGAATATGCATGAGGCAACGAAATTAGAAACTTACTTTAACAGCACGCCGTCGGCGACCGGCATTCTCGCCAGGCCAATGTTACGCTTAGCGTTGGTGGTACTGTATTTCTGCATAATTTTTAGGCTGATATACTCGTGAGACGCACATTAGCAGACGTAATCATGATGTTATCTACGGTGTGCTGGTACATTCTGTATGTAACAGAGAACTAGCCGCATGAGAAGAAGTACGTGAGCTCAGGCAATGTTTGCCAAGCGGACTAATACAGGTATGTATGTAACAACGTGTCTTCATGACTTGGCTTTCTGATTGATTAGTTTATCATCTAAAGCTTTCTAACATTTGGATGTCTTTCGATGAAAGTGCGTCGCGAGCTATTGAAAAAAGGTAAAGGCGTTCCGCACAAATTAGGCTACGCAAGGGACCTACCACCAACCCGATTGCCGGTGACTCCAACGGGTAGGTGCCTGTCACCCGCAGCAATTACTGCTTCCATTTACCGACCCTTCTCAGGGATGGAAGGTTGGGTTAACCCACGACACCACTTTGATGTTGCTCCGTCCGCTGGGGTTTGATCCCAGAACTAACCAGGCCAAACATTGCTTAGCCTGCCAGATCGGACGGGGTACACACGAGTAAACGCGGTCGTTGTCTCGTCAGAAATCGTCGTAGATTTTTGATTACATTTTAAAATTCAAAATTTGCGATTTCTCATTCTCGGAATTTTTGGCGCAGAAACCAAATGAGACGTTGACCACGTGGGCGGACTGCTTTTTGCGACCAACTTGTACGTATCTGAGCGTAACGATCCCTTTATCCCAGGAAGACACAAGTGAGCTGCGAGCGACGGCATGCCTCGAATTCCGCGCATAGTCGAGGGGCAACAGTCGTTGGACAGCTTGTGCGCACAGTTCGCCGACAGTGAAAAGAAATTTGTACGTCGACTCATGTTTGCGTTTACGGCATTTATTACTGCTCTGTTGCTATCAGTCTTGAGCCATAAAAAAAGCAGTCGGAATCCTTTAACTTTAACACGGGCAACAAACGCTGATTATGGTCGCTAAAGTGTACACAAATAAAAGCCAATGAGCACGTGAGAAATAATTACCTTATGAGCCCGAATTATACAAGAAAACGATTTAAATATGCAACATAAAAATCTTATATACATTTATCTAGATTTAAATATTAGGTGCTTAGTCCTGTGAGGCCGCAACCTTTGTATAGCCATGATCGATAAGAGAAACTTAGAGTGGTTTCTGCGTCTTTCTTATGCCATTCATTTGTCGCGCAGTCTGTGCATAGCCGTCAGGGCATCAGCAAAGTTCGGGCCATATCGGGCGGCGGCACAACGGGTCGCTCAGCGGCGGGACCCGAAGGACTACGAATCGCCGCCATGACGTCACAGGCGCACCGACTTGAAGGTATACCTATGTATGTACATGTGTCGTATGAACTGTGCGCGCACTTTTTTGATCTTTGAAATTTTTCAACGATCTTGCTCGTGAGGTTTCCCTTAATTGTGACGTAGGCAAGCCAACTCTCCCACTCAATGCGCTGGAAATCGATGCTGCCCACATCGTAGTAAGATTCAGTGCCTTGATGCGTTTCGCGTTATTACTAAACGTTTCCTTTTGGTCCCTACCTCCTTGAGAATGTGTTTTTGAAGCAGTAGCGCTGGCATTAGCGGATCGTCGCTGGGATTAAAAACCACACGTAGTCACATTTCTTCATATCACTACAAACAGTTACAGTAAACTGCAGTTTGTCCGGCACTAAAACTTTATCAGATGACCTCTCTTATCACAGCTGTCTCTGATTAAACTATAAAAGTCCCCGTCGTTCGCGTTTCAGCAGTTGGACAATTTTATTGCCACATAAGTTTTGGCATGCCAAGGTATAAAGAGTGCGTATTTTGACGCGATAAGCCGTGATTTCCCGTATTTTTTCGTTGGATGGCAGGTGTGCGAAACTAATAAGAAACCGCGCCGCAACATATATATATGTTTCCAACGACCGGCTGCATTTCCTGAAAATTTGAGAAAAATGACTGTTTTTGTGAGAAAGCATCACAGCCCCTGTTTATGGCTGCAGCACAGTTAGGTAGGTACATAGCATTGTATAGTATAGTAATGTTCGAACGAGATCTCGATAACGAACGGTTTTTGGATTCGAGATCCTCGTCTCGATCTCGAAAAAATGCTTCGAGATCAATAGATCTCCAGAAGGAAGTTTCGAATTCACGACGGACCGTTATGGTGTTTGATTGTCAGTTAATATCGTCCTGAATTCTAAAACTATCACGCCTAAACATCACATGAGAGTTTATTAGGCCACCAAAACTAATTTCAAGAAGTTTGTCTCAAATGGGCATTCATATGACCCGAGCACAGCACTGTTAGCGCAGGCGATTGTGCTCAGGGTGACTTTTTTCCGTGTTTTTTAATCTGCGCATGAAATTGATAAACAAGCCTTGGATTAGTACAAATGCTCACTTTCTGAGCACCAGCTCGCGCAACAACCAATATTTGCAATTGTAGTTGTAAATGACCGTTGCGCATAGCAGCCACGCACGCCTGCCCACTTGGTCCAAACCTAGTGTACTAAAGTCTGGTGGTTCAATTAAATCTGGTGTAAAACTTAATAAACTTCGTTAAAGACCAAATTACGAGAAAATTGAAAAAATCTCGAAACCTCGATTTCGATAAGCATTCTCGATTGGAGATCTCGTTCGAACACTAGTAAGGCTGTTCGGCCGTGAAAAACTTCACAGTCACTTCTTCCTCGCTTAATTCTTTTTTGTTGGATCTAAAATTGGAAAAACTTGTGACCTGTGTTGTTGCGTACGCAACAGTAGCAAAGCTCGCAAAAACATGTTTTTATAACTAATATTGCGCATGTCAGGCTTCTTGTTGTCTTATTTTACATATACTGTATAACAGCACTAACTTTCTCATTTTTGTGCTTTTGATCTGATGAATGAGCGTCAGTAACACTTCTCTGACACCAGCCCTCCACAACGAACCTAAGGCATGTATCCAAGTTTTGGCAGTGCTTCAATTCCCCGAAATGCACAGAACACATGTAACGATCGTGTTGACGATTATTTCCCCAAGCTTTCTCACCGATGCCGAAAGCTCAACCTCGTCAACCAGAGAACCATCAGTCGGAGTAGTTTGACCGTCATACGTTCGTTTTTTTTGTGACGTATTTTCGTGCAGCATGGATTTATTGGTTTTTTTCATATTATTATTTGCGCTGCCTATTCTTTTTTGATAACATATTATTATTCTAGTAGTCAGCAGATGTACCAGTGTTTTCACAGGTCCGGGGGAGGCTTCGCAAGGCAATATTTCCGTTCTGCAGCAGGTACATATGCACGTAGCTACTTTCTGTTCTCTCAAGCTTTCACATGCACAAGAACAGTCATGTACATGTACATCTCCCTTGTGTCAAAACAGTATACTGTAAGTTGGTCAAGCTTAATTAATGGCCCATAGCTGCTGTGCATAAAAGTTTTCGCCATGAATGATTAGTTTTAAAACACTTTGTAATTGATGAATCAGTCGCTGTGCCAAGTTGCCAACATGCAATCCCATATCCCAACCAATTGTAGACTGAAAGTGCGTGTCTGTACGCTTGCATTGGTGTAAGTGCGATTATTTGAGTTATAGCCAGACAACTGCGTTCCCGTAGCTCAGTTGGTAGAGCAGCTGGCTGTGCAGGCCTGGTGGCTGGGAGGTCGGAGGTTCGAATTCATTCGGGAACATATCCGTTTGGTGTGGCGGTTCAGGATCACAGGATCACACACAATTACAGTTGAGCCCCGTCGTCGCATCAGTCGTGGCGACCCGCCAGCGGCCGAGCCACCGAGCAACGAAGCCAGCGGAGGATCACCATCCGGGTCACATGTCATGGAGCTCGACCATCGATCGATCGTCTACGGCAGTTCGCAGTCAATCAGGGGCATTCAAACATCGCCCGCGTCGCCCTACGTCGCGCTGCAGGTCGGTTCGAATATGTATGGCAACGTCAGACCAAAAATTGCATTCCCTGAAGAGTTTTCGCTCCGCTTTCTGGTTTTACGTGGGTTTCTAGTTCGGGGTTGAGGATATCAAAAAGTCGCCTTGACAGTATCTGTCCAGAAATTTTTGCATTTCGTCTGAATAAAACCACTAATTTTCTAATTTACACTTGCCATCTACCGTTTGTAGACAACGATTACGCATACAACATAACGTAAACAACAGCAACAAAAGTTCAGCACCCTCAGTTTCAAAGGTAATCTCTGTTCCATTGGCCTTGTCCATTCAGGCAATTCACGAGTCCGATATGACGTTGATGGAACGTTACGTTGCGAGATTGGGCATCAACCCTGAAACACAGTCGGTCAGCAGCAATGCCAGTTCGACGTTTATCGACGGCACGGGCAAAAGGATAAAGAACGCGTTGAGGGCACAGGTATTATTTCCAAACTGCGTATGTTCCGTTTTGTAAAACAAACTTGGTGGTACCAGCTGCAATAGTAGGCGACATGCTGACCCTGCCCAGACTCGGTCTGTACTGTAGGCACCTGCAAGTTCCACCAGTTTCAATGCTGGTGTCTTTCTCAACTGCGCAGCCTCAGCATGGTCCAGAAAGCAGCTAGAGCACTTTCACCTCCCACAAGAACTGACCAGAACTACAGTATGTAACGTAGAAGTGCTTGACCGATGTTTCAGCCCCTTAAATCACCACGGGGTCACTATAAAAAGCATAATTATAAATGGAAAAGCTGCGCCAATCACATAATGTCCAATTGTTTCCATCCAGCCCTCCAAACCGTACCGTCTGCCGTGTGTGTTCCAAAACACGCTGCATCTGTGCGTGCTGCACAAACAGCACGAAATGACCGATCTGCTGCTGTCCTCCGGTTCGTTCGACGTCAACGCCGTGGCCAATTGTGTGTGTGGCGAGTGCGACATGTCCGAATCGGCACACGACAGTCCGGCGGCCAGACTGATGAGCGCGTTCAACTGGTTGGTGCATCCGGGGCTCGTCAGGCTTTCTGGTTGACCGTTGGGCCCGGGTAGGTAGTAAGGCAAGGATCAGCCCCGCGTAACCGCGCATGATGCAAAACTATGGACAATCACAGACGCAATCGCTGCCGTTTTGGATCAACTCCGGGCCTGCGCTTGACCTATGATGTCTAAACAAAGCTCTACATCTCAGTCACGCTTGGTCAAATCGCAACGACCGGAAAGCTGACTTTCACAATCCCACACTCATATTTTTCTCTTCCATTTATGCATTCGCAGGAGCCCCTCCTCCACACCAGACCTGTGCCGTTTGTGTGCGCAGATGCGCGCCAGCGACATTCTAGACCAAACACCGCTGGCTGTGGCCTGTCAGACTGGTTGGATTATGCATTTCTCTTACATAATTTTAGAATCGTGATCATTTTGTCAACCAGATAGAAAAGAAAATAAGCATGAATTCAGATGACACCGACATGGTGGCACTATTGTGTTCGTTCGGTGCAACCGTGTTCACCAAAGATTCAAGGGGTGACACGCCGCTGCATTTGGCCGCCAAGAAGTCGCCCATTGTCTGGGACACGATTAGTGCGCTGATCATACATGGTGCAAGGTCAGTTTTGCTGCTTGATAGCGGAGCACTTTTTTCATTTATATCATATATCAGGATTATTTTTGTGATGAAGGGAGGAAAGAAATGCGATATCATGATCGGGAACGTATGCACATCCCGATTCACTTGTGACCAAAGAAAGTTGCTTGCTTCGACACGGTGGCTCGAACCCGCAAGGTTCTGCACCTAACCGGCCCACCAGCTGAGCTATCCAAGCGTGTGTTCTTGGACGCAGAGTTTGTGGCAATTGCGTATGCTTTCCTGTCGAGGGGTAAACAAAACAGGCGAACTAATAAGACCGATTAAGAACTGAAATATATATAATGTCGACTTTCACACACGCCAGAATCCACCAGCCGAACAACGGCGGCATCACACCAGTTCAGTTGGTGCCCGAACTGGAGTCCATCCAGGAACGGTGGATAAACGAAGTCACCGTCGTCGCGTTCGGATTCCCGCCGACCGCCATTTTGGAACTTTCTGGTGATTTTTGTTGGATTTGCGACGAATAATCTTTGTTTGAGAGCCGAATGCGGATAAGCAATCGTAAAAACGAGCTTGTTCAGCCACTAATGTAAGATATCCGGGACCCTTCTCAGCTAGACGCTATTTTCCATCAACATTTACCGTGCAGCTACCTGGTATCCACAGAAGTCCGAACATTAAATGTAAATTATCGATTTTTTTAGGCGCATATTGACTGTTTTAAGATAAAATGACGAAATTGTGCCGCAAACTGCAGCTATACCAGGATGTAACCCCCAAATTTTTTGTGCATAACTAAGAGATGGCCCTTTCCCGTCCAAAAGGGCCCAAAAATCTAACCCATCATAGACTGTCGATGTACCCATTTGCACAGCTGCCACGATGGCGAGCAAAGTGTCAGTGGCGAGTCATTCGTTTCAACGTGTCAACACGATGCCTCCGGGCAGTGTGTCTGCCAAGTCAAGCAGTTGCTATGCGCCCGTGCCATTGTTGGGTGAAACATCACGCGGGGGGACAACCGGCAATGAATTGTTGCCGAGCGGACAGCTGCAGTGTGAGTCCGGGATTGGGAACTAAGGTTGTTTATGGTTTAAGGACGGTTGGCTTTGTGCCAAACTTGCATAAACTTGCTGTTGGCCCAATAGGGTTGACTGTGATACCGGAGTAAACATTTTGGAAAAAATATATAAATAAGACACTGGTGATCTGCAGCGAGATGGGCTCTACAATTCAGGAAAAATGTGAAATTTCCAAACATTATGCGACCACTATACCAGTACATTCGCCACCAGTGATATGTTCCAGCAGTAAACTATCTGTCGACTGCGACCGGTCAAATCGACCCCGTGCCGCAACAGCAACGTCACCAATCGACCAGCAAAGCGCCGTTATCGGCCCGTTCATCCACGTATTTGGGATCTACGGTCACCAACGATTCGACTCGTCATCATCATCAAAGTCGACGACCGTCCATATTCCCGCATCAGCGTATCAAGACCAGTGTCAAGATCATACAACCGCGTGAGTGTTGTGCGGCGTTTTGTTTTTTTGAGAGTGGTATCAAGTATGATATGGTCCGGTCCGCTCTACATACTTTTTTGTTCACATACATACAATGTAGCTACATCCATTTTATGCTTCTCAGCACATTTATGTCACAAAACACTGTGCAAAGATGACTGGACAAACCGTCTAGTTGTGAAAGTGGGATAAAAAACCACATTCCTGGCTGTTTTGTGAGATTAGTTTTGACAAACTGCGCTGACCAGATCGAATCCGATCTAAATTTTAACACCTGACTTCTTCTTTCTTTTGACATTGTCATTTCGAGCAACGAGTGAAAATTGTTACTGCCGATCTACATAATATACACAAGTACCCAACTGCACATACTGTACATACATATTATGTATGTACAGTACCGGGTGCAATTCTAGGCTGAAAGTTGAAGTCGCGTGCACGCGCGTGCACGCGCGTGCGAAACAGTGCAAAGTATAGGCAAAAGTCGAAGTAACTTCGCGTGCACGCGCGTGCACGCACGTGCACGCGCGTGCACGCGAAGTTTTGCGCGTGCGCTGGCGTGCGCTCCCTATGTTTTAGCACTAGGAAGTCGCGTGCACGCGCGTGCACGCCGCGTGCACGCGACTTCAACTTTCAGCCTAGAATTGCACCCGGAACTGTAGGTGTGAGCAGGATAACCATCACTGCCGATTGAAATCATTGCCTGTGTTTCTTCCACAATTTCCTTACGGTTTTTGGCTTAAGGCCTAACTATACTTCGTTCTCTCAGAGAACAAAGAACAAATTCTCGCTCGCTGATTGGTCCACGTATGTTCAACAGCCAATCAGCGCGCGAGAATTTGTTCTTTGTTCTCTGAGAGAACGAATATAGTTAGACCTTTAAGGCCCAACTATACTTCGTTCTCTGACGCAACAAGAACAAGAAATTCGTGTTCTTGCTTCAACCTGTTTCGTAGTGCCTTTATACTTGCCTGAGAACACGCAACGTGAAACAGCCAAAAAAGTATAAACGCGTTCGTGGCGAAACACGACGAAACACCCAAATCCTGTTCTCAAGAGAACAAATAACAGAGTTGAAATTTTTCAACTTTGTGATTGTTCTTTGGTCATTTTCTCTGTCGTCAAGCGCAATTCAGTGCTGTTTGTGACATTTGTTGATGGTACTTGAGTGATTGAAGTGGAAAAAGAAAGAAAAAATAAAAAAAGTTCAGAAAATGACAAATGAGTACTGACCCCAGGGCGGTCTCGAACCAGTGGCGGACCAGTGTGCTGGGGCTGGCGAGTCAAAACACTTCCACCACAACACTGGACCGTGGTTGTCAAGCGCGCTAATCCTTTATAAGAACCAATTGAGTGCTGCTAATGAGGTGCTGATAACGTTATGCTGTGCGTTATGCGCATTGTGTGTGTGTGTGTGTGTGTGTGTGCTTGTGTGTGTGTGGTGTGCACTACATGATGTGTGGCTGGCGGATAACGTATTATGTTGCCTGACACAGCAAGTTGACAACCCGGTCGCGTCCATCAGATGGTGGATGCATTTCACACCAATTGTTGCCGAACTTTTTGGACAAATACGTTCTTTGTTTATCAAGCAGTGTTTCAGTTTGCAAGATCAAATGAAAGTCGATAAATCGTTGCTTTTTCAGCCACCCTAAGTCTCATGCCCCGTCCCTAACCTAAAGGAGCCGTCATTGTTCCCAACCAAGTGCTGATTATCAGTGAACGGTGCTCCACACACATTATTATTTTTTCGCTGTTTTTTAACGTTAATTTTGGTCGCCACACCTTTCAGATAAGCGTGCAGCAGCGCTCCTTAAATCTCTGGGGGCAACTGGGGCTTCATAAAAATTTGAATTTTTCTCTTTCATAGCGTTTGTTTCGTCCCGGAACATGGAAGAACAATAGTTCCCTCGTGAAACAACGCAACAAGCGGCAACAGTTGAGAACAAAGAACAAGCCGCAACTCAGTTCTAGCTTGTTCTTGTTCCATCAAGTTCTTGATGTTCTTTTGTTCTTTGTTGCGTCAAAGAACGAAGTATAGTTGGGCCTTTACAGTAATGTCGTCTAATCTTAGCGTCAATTCTCTTCGTCAAATCACATGTATTTGTTCTCGCGCTCATTTGGGGCTCACGTATTATTGGTTGATTTGACGAAAAGATTTCACGCCATGATTGACTACAACACTATAAGCCCGATTTTTTTCCAGAAAGTTCCTGCCCACAATGGCCGATGCCGATCCCAACACCGAGCGACGCCTGGCGGCTGCTCTGTCTGATGGCTCGCAATGTCGAAAGTGTTGTACGATTGTATTGTGCGGTCAACAACTGTTTGGAAAGACTGGATCTCGACATAGTGGATGAGCAGATCAGAGAGCCGTTGCTGGCCAATATCAGCAGCATCATACATCGCATGTTGTTGGTTGGTGCGGTTGGTGTGGGTGTGAATGTGTGTTAGCCATTCGCACTGTCGATGAGAAGCCCCGTGACGTACATGTATGTATACATACTCTGACAATACTTTTGGCGGAAACTTTTCAAACGCGTTACCTTGATCCCTAAGGCGCACGCAACTGGCTCAGCCAGCTGAGGTTCCTAGCGTTTCGCAAATCACCACGTTGGACAATGTGTGTTGAGCGGCTGGCAGTCACGTGACCGCTGCAGCTGATACATGCATGATGCGCTTTGCGGATCAGGCAACGCGTTTGAAAAGTTTCCCTAGAGTGTTGTCAGGGTCCATATTGGTTGAAACGGCCGGCCCACAATTCTTATCAGTCTTATCAGCGCAGCGAAACATTGCCGGCTTATGATCTCTGATCAATCTCTGGTCGTCAACACCCAGCCCAGTTTCGTCGCGCGCTTGGCACAAATTCTCCAAGTGTAGGGAGGAGGGGCGGTTTCGCTGCAGTAGTGTATTTAATAACGGGGAGCGCATGTACATTCCAAAATCCTTTGTGAACAAAAAATGGCTTTCTTCGACTGTGGCTCGAACCCAGGTCCTCCGCCTAACCGGGGCATTGCTCTACCAACTGAGCTATCGAAGTGCCTGCCCTTGGACGCAAATGTTTGGTCATACATATACATACGCAATTGTGATTGCCGTCTCTGCTGTGATGCACAGACCCGCAAGTAGTGTATTTGAGCGCAAATGTGTGGGTTTGATATATCATACGCTCCACACCTCGGTGTGTAAATTCCCTTTTTTCTCAAAGCATGCGTGCGTTAAAAAACGCAGCTGTTCGCGTAAGTACGCTCCGAATTGGGGTCAACCAGCTGGAAATTGTCACCCTCATGTTGGGGCGAGCAACCACCCCCGGTGGCGGTTGCGCTTTCGAGGCCTTTGGCCAATTACGCAACGAGTCAAGTTAGGAAGCCAGGAAAAACTCCTCAACAAACAGGAGGTGACACATTTCCAGGGCGTCTGAACATACCGTGCTGCAAAAACCTCCGTCCGCTGACACTAATGTCGTGCAATACGCAGCCCGGCGCAACAAGTTATGCATTACATACATACATATAATATAAGTAAACAACTTGCGTATACGGCATTTAGTATGTAGTCAGTCGAGTATAGGAACGACACTTTCGTCAACTGCATTAAAATTAGTTCAACCCATTCTCTCGTAACCACAGACGGCACTGGAGCAGTACGAGAACAATCCCGGCGGCATTATCACGACGCGAAACACACAGTTCGCTCAATTGTTGGCCTCGTTCATAACGTGCAGCGCGAAATTGTTGAAGCACGAAAATGTGACGCTCAAGTTTGCCGCTCTATCCACCATGAACAAGGTGAAGATCATAGCAGTTTGCGAACGTTTTCGAGAAGGATATCGCTTTGAAAGGCAGCACAAAACGAACAACGAAGCCTGAGCGCACGAAGAATGCACGAGTTTGGAAGCCAAACAATGACATCGGAGGCAGTTGACCAGAGCCAGTTTGAGCAAGAAAAAACAGCAGAGTCAAGCCTGCTTAAGCCTATGCCTCTAATCGCGAACCGTCAAAGTGTAAGCCTTAGCCTGGCAAACTAAGCCAAAGCTTTTGAGCCATTAAGGCCAAGGACGAAATAAGAGCTTCGCTCTTTTGACTCAGTTCGTTTTCTTGCGCAAACTGGCTTTGCTCAATCACCCGGCGATGAAGACGCCAGCAGCTGTCACAGCAGTGTTTAATGTGACCGCATCTGGTGCGCGATAATCTGTGGAAACATTAGATGAAAAAACGGACTGCAGACAACAAATACTATGTAGATCCGATGTCCGATTTACGGCCGGCCATCCCAAAATATATTGAAACATCAGGTTGCCGACATCGCGATCGTGTTCGGCCTGCTCGAACCGCCGCCGATTCTGTTCGAAACGAGTCTGTTGCTCGGCAGACTCGGTGATCTTGATGCCGAACAATTGGTGCTCAATATTCCGGTGCGTTTCTTACCATCTTATGCCCGCTTTATTGGCATTTTTGCGGGAAAAAAACCAGTCACAATATGGTTGAAGAAGTCAACGGACCTTGCGATCCAAAAGCGATTTTTTGTTTGGGTGAATGAAGTAGTGTTGCAGCACGGTTTCCGACAGGCGGAAATGTTATAATTCACTGAGTAAACTTTTCTTCGCTGTCCCGGTTACATAAAGGTGATGCAAGCCAAACGGTTCAAACAGCATCTGTCGGGCTTATTGTTATCAGCGCGGTTGCCTGATTTTCATGCAAAAACAGGTGGTCCAGCCTCGGGCAAACACATCTCGTAAAGGCAGTCTACGGGAGGTTGTCACTCAGCCCCCGTAACCAGTCTACCGTAACCCACCGTAATACTGATCTACAAGGATCGTGGCGAGACCGTTTTGTTTTGTATCTATGTTTTGCGTGTCAGCGCCAACACAACCAACATTTCGAAGTTTTGATGATCGACGCGCACATTGACAATTTCCAGCTTGCTGCCGCTAATACATTGTGTCGATAAGCAGATGTTGTAAAAAGCCCACACCAAGTCAACTGCGTTGGCACGAACCACAGACAGTACATGTGTAGTTGCGTTGACAACAGCAGTATAAGGCCGATTGGCATTGGCTTGCAAAGTCCAGCCGCGTTGCTGTGATTATTGCAGAACCGTATATCGATACATGGCATCGGGCTTACTGTATTGTCGTCAACGCAAATCGTCAACCCTGCTTGTCAACCCATAAGCAGCCCTGAATGAATAAGTAGACTATACCAGACATGAGGGCTGTGTTGAAGACGAGGTTGAGCATGTCCGTTAACGACATGAAGATAAGCCCCCGACATCACCTTTCGTTGTTTTTTCCATAGATCATGCGGACGCTGGCCGCCATTGAGAATCAGCCGGGCAGCAAGGAGGGCGAGAACAAGAATTCGACGATTGAAAACGACAAACACACGCCGCTCAGGGAGGTGCTGCAGACGATCGATAGTACTCAATGTGAGTGCAGATGGCTGGCTTTGGAATGATTTCATTTTTTAAAAATGTGTTCTCTAAATTATCGCAGAATGCCTATTAAACCGGGCAACCGGATATCGCATGCTCTCAGAATCCGGCCTTTCGCAATAAAATGTGACTATATACGATGAGTGATCACAAAAACATCGTTCAAACAATATGAAATGCGTTTAAATTGTGAGAATTAATTTTTAAAAATTTGCTTTCGGGAACAAACTCGGGCTTGTGCCGACCTGCCCCTTTTGATCAGGCAACGGCAGAACATTTAGTAGGGAATCCAACCAGCTCGTCAACCAACAGCCACGTGTGAAATGTTTCACAAAGGTTTCATCTGTCAGCGAGCTGGTTCTTGTCTCAGTCTCACTGCCTTTCATGATCAAAAGGGTGAGCGTAAGTCGGCACAAGCTCGCGTTTATTCCTGAAAGCAACTTTTCAAAGATAAATTCAGACAGTTTTAACGTGGTTTATCTCGTTTGATCGTTGTTTTTGTGACCGTTGGACATGAACAGCAGTCTAACTGCGCAGTAAAAAAGCAAGCATGAGATATACGGTTTTCCGCTTTAAGGACCCCTTCCCCCTCCCCCCGGATGGTTCCCTATTAGTTACAGTTCCGGGTGCAATTCTAGGCTGAAAGTTGAAGTCGCGTGCACGCGCGTGCGAAACAGTGCAAAGTATAGGCAAAAGTCGAAATAACTTCGCGTGCACGCGAAGTTTTGCGCGTGCGCTGGCGTGCGCTCCCCATGTTTTTGCACTAGGAAGTCGCGTGCACGCGACTTCAACTTTCAGCCTAGAATTGCACCCGAAACTGTATTTACTCGGAAAACTTCCGAGTACTTTGGATAATTTCTTTATCTTTATCTCAAAATCGGAGCAAAACCTAGATAACACCCTCGGGGGGATTAATCTGCACACTCTCTGATAATATGATGCGCAGCTGATATATGCATGTACTGTACATACATCACGGCTGCCAGTCTGCGAAACAAGTGCGAACAAGACATTAGATACACATACTGTATATGTACCATAGGGTGTGATCACAGAACTGTCAATCGAATAATACGTCCACAGTGTGTGTCCAGTCGTCAGCCACGCCTGAACTCATTTTTTTCAATTATTCTCAGTCATCGCACTTTTGGCCACAACGATTGATCTGATCAAGATCGACCCGCGATCTGGCCTGCCGATGCGCAACTGCCGGCCGTCGCATCGCTACCGGCACTGCGCCGAACATTGCATCCTGGTGTTGGCTGCAAGGTGCCGCGCCGAGAATTTGTTTTTTTTTCATTAAAAAACGGTTTTGTGTTCTTTTTGATGAAAGTAAAGTGGAACATGCATAAACGACTTGCAGGTTTCTGCTCTTCATGTGCCACATTGACAAACTGCGGCGACAGTTTGCGTCGAAAAAGAACATCAACACGCTCGCCGAAATGCTCAATACGGATTTGGATCCGGTGAGAGAAAATGGTTTAGTTTATGTGGGAATATTTTCGAACTATTTTTATTGGGGTATATTTTGAATTTTTCATTTAAATTGTGCCAAAAATACATGTCTGCAGCAAGTGCTCTGTTTGCTGCTGCAAGTGCTGGCGCTGATCGCAATGGATTGTCGCACGCATCATTACTTCACCGATTTGGCGATCGACGATGCTCTCATACAATTATTGCTGCCTTCGGATGCTTTGTAATGATTCATTTCGTTTTTTTTAATTTGACTGCTCATTTCTTTTTTTAACAATGTTTCTGTTTCATTCTTCCAGCTATTTCACCAACCGAACGACCATCTACGGTCGTTACGTGAAACACCACGCGGCCCGTATTCTCGTGTACGTTGGATTGGGCGATCGTGTCGGCAGTCGTATAAATCTGTTCGCCGCACAAGAACACATCGGTAGGAAAAAACAGAAAACACCTGTCTCTTTCTTTAAAAAATGCTGTTTATAGTTTATGATTTGAAAACTTTTCTCTTCATTGAAAAAATTTCCCACTTAAAAACTCGCGCGCAGCCCTGGCCGAACGGTCGAGTGATCCAACTGTTCTGGCGCCACTCAATCAAGACGATTACATCGCCGAGACGTGCGCGCTGCCCGCCAAACAGACAGAGTTCGACAAGATGTCGTTTTCGCCCGAAGGATTGATTGCAAATATTATCAAACAGGTACTTACGTAAAATAATAACAGGTACAGTAATAACCCGAACGCTAACCACGCGCAGTTCTGAAACATTGCGCGCAGCTGCCTGGCTGGCTAGCAAGCTGCACGTCCGTCTGTTGCTCGAATGTTTCAAAACTTGATTTTCGGGTTTAGAACGTGACATTAACTATGGGGCGTACTTTACTGTGCGGCAGCGAATTTGGAAATTTAATATACACGTCCGGGTTTTTGGCTTTCTGATATCTGATCTGATATTGGTCGCACAATGACCATATAAGAATTCATCAAAATCAATCCTGATTTTCTCGTTCAGTCACCCTTAACTACTGTGCTATTTGTGATTCTCACAAAACATTTTCAGCTGAAAATAATCTAGCAGATCAACCACGTTGCCGCAGGTCTGAAACATTCTCTTTACTACGTGTTTTGTGTGTGATCGCGCAACACAACGTCATTGCCCCGTCACTAGCCTGCTTTGCGATTCAGGAAAAAAATTTGACCAATTCTTATAAAGTCATTGTGCGACCAATATATATCTGATGTGATGATGCTATACACTTTGGTGGCAACGAAACGTCATAAACATATAACCGTTTGTGTTGGTTTTGAAATTGTCGTGGAGCGAGTGCCAAAAGCAAATAAACAACATGAACTCTCTGATCCACAACCACAGATATTACATTGGGCAACTCAAACACATTTTGGAGTTCTGTCCAATTTGAGAACAGCTGCTGGGAGCTGTGGAGAGCGGGCGGGCCATTCACACTCGTCGCGCTTTGCAGTGGAAATAGCGTGCATAAATGGACATCAATTGGGCCAAAAGTTGACGACGAGCAGGAATCAGAACATCGGCTTAATTTTTTGGTCTGGGGTTTGGGATGGTCCAAGAAATTGGGCCGGGCCAATCTTGGGCCCAGACCTGACATTTCTTGAACCCAAAATATCAGGACTGAAAGGGAGGAAAACCCGATATTCGTATTCCCGGTATCTGAAAACCACCTGGTACCCAACTGCTCGTCCTTTATGTACATACAGTACATTTCCCGTGCACACCATCGCAATTTTTGGCCCACCTTATGGTAAGCATTATGTACAATAATGTATAGTCGATCCATCAGCTCATGAAACTTTTCGTCAGCTGAAAAGCTTGACAGGATACAGTGCTGTTCCGGTTCCGGTTGGCTTACGAAACACAAAAGAAAGAGAAATCGGTTTTCATTTTATTTTTGTGCGCCGTTTTCTCTGACATTGCCTTGCGGAGGAACAATTTTTCACAACGGAACCTGAGCCTCCTAAAACAAAAGTGCCATGAGCTGATGGCCCGACTATATACACATATGTATATATGTCAGTTGCACCGTTCGCGTCGTGAGAGCAAGGCGTCGCAATCGGCCGCTCGCAGCGTCACGGTGGTCGTTAACCAATGCTCCACCGAATCAACGACGGCGGCCGACATTATGGAGGACGACATTGATTTGGACTTCTCCACTTTCGCATGGCTCAATCCTCAGGTGGGCGCTGTCTTTTGATTGTATGGCCTGGCGATGACCTTGTGCACCGCCTGTCAGAAAAGCACATTGATGTGCAATTTAGATTCTGTGTGCGTTTGGTTGCGTAACTGAGTGAATCCTGAATTTCAGACTCGTTATGAACCAAATACCATTATAATACCGTGGTACACTTCTGGCAACGCATTTTGCCTCTGAATCTTGCAACGCACCTCCGTTCATGGTGCGGTAAAACGTTCCCCATAGCCGTATGCGTTAGTGCGTGTTCGCGTAGCTCAATGTCATTTCCCCTTGACAAGTCAGGAAAAAATTTAGCGTCATTCTCATATAAGCATCCCATGGTCAAATTAGCAGTTCCCCGGTCCTGTATAATTTCTATCCACAATTTGAAAGCAACGTTTGCGCTGGCGGAAATTGTTGACATTAGCAAATAATATCAAACTGTCAATGCAACAAATCCACGCGCCACGTACCCAACAGGACCAGTGCTAAATGTGACATCGACTTATTCCTATGGAAATTACTCAATTCGCAGCCGATGCAATAAAATACGCCCCGCCCCGTAACCGTTAATGCCAAGTTCTAAAACCCGAACGTTAGCAACGCGCGATTCTGAAACATTGCGTACAGCTGCTTGGCTGACTGGCAGGCTGCACGTGCGTCTGTTGTCCGACTATGTTTCAAAAATTGATTTTCGGGTTCAGATCTTGACATTAACTATGGGGTATTTTATTTTACGGCAGCGAATTTAGATAAACTTTTCTTTTTATCGCAGGAGCTCGAACCATACCTGCTCAAATGGTCATGTCTGATCTCACCCATTGTCATGCTGCGTTTATGTCTGCATAAACTCAGTTGGGATCTCGGCCTTGTGCTACAGGCAACCAATCGGCGACGGCTAAGCAGCATGGTGAGTCTGGGGCTGATGTTTCACACCGAGCAAATATTTAGCTTCCACGCACACTAAAAAGTTGAATACAAAATCAAAATTGAGTTTTGTGCCCACAGCCAGGATGCTTTGATGGCTGGTCCGCCAGTCACATGTGCACCTGGTTTTTGATTTTGTTCGTCTGGATCGGACTGAGAACTCGTCATAGAGATGCACATCATTCGTGTGTATACTTTTGGCATAAGACATACATACTCTCGTCAATCTGACGACTGATATATACAGTAGGTTTGCACACAAAACACATCATATCTTTGTCTTAAAAGGTGATAAAAGCAACAAGTGTAAAAGTTTCGTTACACTTCGTCATCAGGCAACGTGTCAAGTTGACGATTGCGCGTTGGACAAGTGGCGAGCCTCCGTCGACAAAGCTGACGAGATCAGCATGGATGCGGGAAACGTGAATCGGCAAAATAGATCCGCTGATTTTCACGGTATTCTAATCTTACTCACAAATGCGTATCGGTTTTCCCATCAGTAATTTTAAAGTCTGACTGATATTACGTATTTGGTCAGCTGTATCGTACCTAATGGGCCCAAGGCGGTTCATTTCTGAGCCCCATTTGCACCAAGCTCCGTCGGTGGTCCTTGAACGAGGGTTAGAGACGAGCATAATCGCCTGCTTACTGTATTTTTCCATCACTTTGCAAAAAACGCTTCACGCAATTGGCACTGGAATTGGCGGATTCTTATTCCACAAAATAATAATGAGGCCAGAATTGTTTTCTTCAGGTTTGTCCCCTTTTGTCTTCCGTGGTCGCCGTCAATTGAGACGGTCGTCATCGGTGGACTACATTGAAAAGCAGAAGTCAAAGAAACGCAAAAAACGCAACTCGAAATCACAACACAAGTTCGTTTTATATATGACAACGACAAGACACAAAAGACACCTGTACACTAGTTAAAAAAACTTTTATTGTGCGACGGTTCAGTGCCGGGGTTCAGGTTCAGGCCCTACCGAAGCCTAAGCCTAACCCTACATATAAATGGGTCAAATATGCTGGTCCTGAATTGGCCGGACCTGAAAAGGCCGGGCCCGAACTTCCGAGCCTGAAAAGTCGCGCAATACGAAACTTTAACCTAAGCTAATCGTTTATCAAGACTTGCGCATGTCTATCACCTTTCAGATTGTCAGGCAGCATGCATCAGTTGAAGCAGACACCCAAGCGAGACATTATCAGCGCTCACTCGTCAAAATCCGGCAGTTTGCAGAAACATTTACCAAAATATCTGCAGGTTTTTGTAAATGTTTGAAGTTAACTGCATTTATTGTTAGAAAATCGATAACTCTTCAAAACAGGGCCTGTTCCGTACTCGTTTCGGCACCGACCCATCGGCCGAAAGGGCCAACGAGCGAAACATTTTGTTGCGCGGCGACAAACAACCGTTGACAGGTTGATGCAAATGATGATGGAGCGCGTTTTTTTCATCAAAATAATTAAATTCAAATATCAAACAAAATCAAATTTAAAAAAGTCCAGCGAGCAAGAAGAAGAAGGCGAAAGCGAAGGGCAACGCCGTTGCAGCGGAGCAAAGCGACTCGGACGATGGCGCTGTCGTTGAATTCACGCGCAAACTCAGATGCATACCCGTGTCCAGACAGGAACCGGTGAAAATCACAGGTGCGCGAGCGAAAACCATATAAGATTTTTGCTGGAGTTCCCTTACATTGATTTTGGCTAATTCCACTGTCGCGACAAGTGATTATGACGGCATGTAAACTTTGTCATAAAACGCCAATGGTAGATAACACACGTGTAGAATCATCATAAGCCATTGATTATTATATTGGGAACGAAACCGTCGGTAGTTTTGGGTTACACGATGAAATTGGTAGCCAGTACAGCACAAAAGGTTGTAGTCAACGTAACCAGAAACATTCTAGAAACATTATAGAAACGTTTCCATTACCCACAGCCATTACGCGTCAACGTTCCTTCACCACATCTGCGGCCAATCCGTCAGCAGCGGCAGCGGTTTCAGCATTGCCCACCTTGATGATTCAGGGACCATCACCGCCATGCGGGTGGGTCATTTGATTATTTTTGTTGTTTTTTCTGAAAAAAGAAAACTTGTCAGCAATTTGGAATTGCAGTTCGATTGCAACGAGTCTCAACAAATTGGACATTGAAGTCAAGGTGGAAATGCCTGCCCCGTTGCCGCAACTGAAAGAGGACGTCTCGACGGATTCGTTTCAAGTTCCCGCCATTGAGGTGAATAGACGAAGGGTGATAATTATGCACTTTGCTGGCAGCCGGGTCGGGGGACATGGTGCGGGTTTGATTTTGACTTGGCAGATACATGTTTTTGTATAGCACCCTGAAGCCGAAGCCATGACTGCCGTGCATAAGGCAGCCGGTGCACAGCTGACTGGCTGCAGCTGCTTCACAGAGTGGCGTGTAATGCACGTAAAAACATTTTGATGTCAGCTCAAAGTCAAACCCACCCGCATGCCAGCAATGTCCACAAATACCGTTCAAAAAAGGTTGAAAAGAGTGCCGCGACAAAAAATGAAACATTCGATTGTTTACAAATATTATAGGTTGAGCATTTCGGCAGCGCTTCACCGCCTTACGACTACGCCTACAATTTGGACAGCTCGAGGCGGGAATCGGAAACGGAACCCTTGATTCCGATTAGCCCCTCACAGGACAGTCTCAGGAAAGCATCCGGTGGGCAAGCCGATTTTCTCTTTCATTTAATTCTGACACAGCGAGCCTCATGTTGAAGCATTACACAGATGAGAGCGGTCATACGTTGGACAGTCGAAACTCATCGTTGACCTCGTCCATGTTGGGCGAACGACCGATTCAGGGCGCCTACAAGAATGCGTCACTCACCAGCTCGGATACGTCAGGTATGCATGGGCAGTGGTTTTTTAAAAAAAAAAAAATTTTTTTTTTTTATTAAAAAAAAAATTTTTTTTTTAAAAAAAAAAATTCGTTCCAAAAGTTAAAAAAAAAATTTTTTTTTTATTATTTCAAAATTCGAAAATTTCTCTATTTTTTTGCTCTAAAAGTGCTATTTTTTGCATAAAAATTGCTACTGTTAACATCACCCGACCCTACCATGGGTGTATTGGGTGCCATAATCGTTGTTTTGTGGCATCTAGACATAGTGCACACACTCACATGGCCTCTCATATGATTACACATGTACATGTGACTGGGTGGGCATGCATTTATCCATGCAACAGACCCGAAAGCAGTGATTCGGTGTGATATTCACTCTATATTTACACTGTTTGTCACATATTTGCATTGGTCGTGTACCAAGAGGCAATAGTTTCACCCAAATTTACCGTCTTGAGTGTCACAAAGCCACACCAAGGCACCCACACCACGTGGAGGAAGTGTACGGGTGTGTACCTGACTACTGTTGGTACTCATTGACCATTGTTTAGTATTGTTTTCGTGTCGTGAGTGCTTTATATGCACTTACCACACGTTATGGAAGAAAAATGCCACTATTTTTTGCTTTAGCGCTCATTTTTTTTCGTTTCTGGCAGTTTTTGGCTGGAATAAAAAAATTTTTTTTAAATTAAAAAAAAAATTTTTTTTTAAAAAAAAAATGGGGTTTGAATAAAAAAATTTTTTTATTAACCACTGTGCATGGGTACAGTTGGTCCTCTTTATAGTTGCACTAGTCGTGACCCACTGCGAGCGAATCAGTTGTCGCTAATTCACAATGACTTGGGCTGGCTTGAGGCACAAAAAGCAATCAAATATGCTCAAACGATCAGGTGCTTTGAGCGCACGTCCATTGCGTAAGACCAGGGCTGGTTACGTTGATGGTTTGGCCCCGTAACGCCTGACAGGGCTTGTGGTCAAATCAGATTGTCAAATCTAGTCATCAGCTCGAGCTTATTCGGGGCGGCTTGAGTTCACGACAGGATTTGACGACTTGATTTGTCGATAGCCCCTGCCAGCTTACTTACATATACTGTAGGTGACCCACTAAAACATCATCAGGCTAAAACCGTGCGCCGGGTCAGCTTGCATTCAATGATCAGGGTAGAGGGACACACAAGACAGTATTTTTACCGCGCTTGTTCTACATCAATACCTGCCCAAACTAATGTTTCAGGTCCCTACCTGTTCACCTTCTACATTCGTCGTCGGGCGTCTACGATCGGCACTCGTATGCCGATCAGCTCAAAACGACGTCAGAGCAAAGCGCCGAAACGAGATTCGGGCTCATCGGTGGGCAAGGCCTGGCTGCAGAGCACTGACAGTCTGCAGGTGCCCGGATATGAGCAAATGGTGGGTTTCGTTTTGGTTTTCCGTGTTCCGCTTCATTTTCTGGTTTTTTCGCGTCACTTACCCAGAGAACGACATCGATCTCCCCCTGTTGGAAGCCTCGTCGAATTAATGCCAATTAATTCTCGTATTAATGTGAAAGTACATTTCTCATGCGGGTAAACCATTATTCCCTCTGATGTAAGGTGCCTGTCATCATCATCACCGGTTCCCCTAAGTACATAGTGCAACATCTTTGCTAAAATACTGTATGCGCGATGTCAAATTTGTTGATGTATTCCGCGACTTTTCTGGCCCGGAAGTTTAGGCTCGACCCTTTCAAGCCCAGTTTTTCAGGCCCGGCAGATTCAGGCCCAGCATATTCGAAAAATTTACTCGCTTAGGCTCCAGCCGGGCCCGAATGGCTGAGCCCGAACCTGTGCCTCGGGACCAGGGTTGGATTAAAAAAAATTTTTATTATCAAACTTTTTTTTTAAAAAAAACTTTTTAAAATTTTTTTTTTAAAAATCACTTTTTTTATTCCGGACCCCCAAAAAATTGGTTTCTAGAAAAATGAAATTTCTGAAATCATGTTACTTAGGTTACTTAGGTATGTTTTGAGGGACACTAAAGAGAACTTCTCCACTGACTTGCACGTTTATGTCGATCACCTGCGATCTAGCCCATTTGGTCATAATTTGAGAACCCGCCCGAAGGTAACTCTGTGGGCATATATGACAAAGGGAAGACCAACCTTCTGTTTGTGAATTTGGGGATAAATTTGAAGAGAGATAAAGAGTTAAACCACACTCATGTTGTGTGACAAAAGCAACAAATGACAAATCCACACAACTGCAAATAGGCGAGCAAAGTGGAGTCTGTCGATAGCTTAGTCGATAGCTCAATAACTGCACAGTACACGGTATGGGGTGTCCTATATTATACGTGCAGCGATTGTTGGGATGTCTGGGAACTGTATGAGTCCATTACAACGCCATTTTAAACTGAAATATAAGCGCCGCAGGCGATTTTTTGAGAATGATGAGCAATAAAACGCATGAAAACATACATTTTTACCTTAAAAAAGTGAGAAAATAACGAAAAAAAGGGGAAAAATAATAAAAAAGGTGGACTTACTTTTTAAAATTTTAAAATAAAAAAGTGGCCAACTTTTTTTTAAAAAAAAATTTTTTTTTACAAAAAAATTTTTACTTTTTTTTAAATCCAACCCTGCTCGGGACTGACTCGCCGCACAATGTTGGTGATCGGATGTGATCTGCGTTGGTCACGTGACTTTTTTGAATTGCGGATATATTATGGAATTTAGTGATGTCACTCATTTAGTGATGTCCATTAAATTTCTTAATGTTATTGATGCAAGAATCACGCGCTGCCTTGCCAAGTCACATCCGATCACCAAGTTTGATATCCACCCATGTGTCAGTCCGCTTGCTACACACAGCACCTGCACATTTCGGCATGTAATCAGATGGTCAACGCACATTGTCAACCCTGGTGGTCAACTCAGCCTAACGCTCATTTACCTTAGGTCTGCCTTTTGGTCCGGCTGCGTTGACCATGTGCGTTGACAACTAAACAATTAGCCCTCGATTTCAGCAGCCGCAACAGGTCACGACTGTAGCGCAACAACAAGTGAGCAAACAAATGACCCCCGAGTTCGTCATGATTCGTCAGCTCGTGCTCAATCTCTTGCGCGTCTTTCCGCAACGTCGGCCGAGTCTGGTCGTGGTCATGGCCGAAACTGCACATATACTCAGGTTGGGATTTTTTTAAAAAAAGTTCCAAGGTGGCACAATAAAGTTTTAAGACGCAATTAATTGAGGTAGATACGTTCCGTCGGCAAGGTTTTGTGCAGAATGAAGAACTGAATAGCAGTGAGTGAATGCATATACTCAAAATTAAAGTTGCACTGAGGCTGAGCTGCGTGTTTAGCTGAGAGAAGGCAAAGCTGTTTCACTTCGATCGTAACCACTGGAGAAATCTCATATTTTGTCACTTTTTCAGACAAATCCTTGGTTCTCCCCAACCGCCGTTGATCAAACGTTGGTGCGCCGAGATTGTCGATAGCGTGATGACAACACAACAGGTTCGAGCTGATGTTTCTTTCGCAAAATTGAAAACGAAAAATAACATTTGCTAAAAGTTTGATTTTGCTTTTTTAAAAATATGCCTATACAGGCTACAACAATAAAAATACACCAAAATAAAAAACATTCCAAATTTTCAGATGCAGCCCGAAGCCAACGATGACGAAATTATGGACGACATTGACGCTGAATTTTTGGATGTGAGATCTTGCTGTCCAACACAAAGTTTATTTACACTTTTGTCGCGTGTACCGTCAGAAATCAGTGCATCTTTTTCTATTGAAATGCAGTGTGACGGACAAATTATTGCCGGCTAATTATTTAGTCGTTAACGCCTATCGTTAACTCGTGTCGTCAAACTCAAGCAGCCCTGAACAACTGCGAGAAATATGTTATGTATAGTAAGTTTATAAATTCGCTGCCGCACAGTAAAGTAAGTACGCCCCATAGTTAACGTCAAGTTCTAAACCCGAAAGTCAACTTTTGAAACATTCGGGCAACAGCCACACTTGCAGCTTGCTAGCCGGCCAGATGCAATGTTTCAGATCTGCGCGTGGTTGGCGTTCGGGTTTAGAACGTGACATTAACTAGGGGGCGTGTTTTGCTGTGCGCAGCGAATTTGGAAATTTACTATGCGTGCATGAGAGCATGACATTTGGGATGAGTTGATGACAAGAGTTTACGATGTGCCACGCATATCCCAAAGACAACAAATTCTCAGCTGATGGAACAAATCACGAACGGCAACCTGCCGTGTCCGCGCGACGAGGCGACGTTGCTGGCGGCCATCCAATTGACGATCGAGGAAAACTGGCCAAATTCAACGCAGTTGACCAAAAAGTACATGATCTCGACGGTGGCGTCGGGCAGCTTGAAGGAGTTGACCAGACAAAACAGCAAAACGACAACATTGGTCGCCCCATGGGAGGGCGCCGACCAAAGTCAACTGTCGAACGTGTTCTACACGCCGCCGAGGAATCGGAACACCAACATTGTCGGGTGAGTGTGTCATCTAACTGGTCAAAGTGACAATGTGTTTGAGTTGCACTAGGTTATATCTGTGGTTGTGTTCGTGTGCCAAACGCAACCAAACAACACAAAGTGACAATGTGTATCACTACAATTATACATCAGTGTGAATTGGGCAAACCAAGGCTTAACCTAGTACTGTAGTCAAATCAAGTCGTCAACTGAAGCAGTCCCAAATGAGAGCGAGAAATATGTACGATACATTGAGTTGACGAAGAAGTCGATCTGATTTGACCACAGCACTATACGGTCGAACGTCATCTATGTATGTATAACACTCACTTTCTTGGGCACGGAAATGAAAGACAGCAGCGAGGTTGATGTTGATTGAAAAACTGCGCCTAACAGTTTCATGTCTGGTTCCGTATTAATTAATTGAGTAAAAGAACCGGACTTGGTGCCGAGATTTGATTTTATTCCAAAAGTGACCTTCTCAATTCCCGCGATTGTAGAGCAGATGGCGTGCCATGGTAGTGTGACGTTTGACACACATTTTAAGCCGACGGAGCAAAAATAGACCGACCAAAATCAGTAAGAGTGCCACTTTCAGCTCGGAGCCGACCACACCCGCCCGACAGCAGCGTCTGTCCAACTCAGTGCTCAGTTTGTGCACGAGTCCACGTGAGATGGGACTGAGTGAACAACAAGAGGCTTCACTGCCGCCGTGGTTGAGGAATGACAGACGGTCGGCTAGACAGTTGAAGGTGTGATGCGCGATCGTGAAACATCTGCTTGCTCATTGGTGCTCATTATTAAACACGGTCTTTCCTCTTCATGTCGTCGTCGTCGTCGATAAAAACGACAAGTTTATAGTTCCTTCCTGCACTGTTCTGTGCTTGATGAAGATCCGACTGCTCTGGTGCTTATCATGCCGGATCCCGTCCCGCTTATGCCACTGTAAAAGGGACGAGTGGTGATAGGAAGCGTAACACTGCGCGATATCACCTTGAAACATCGTACACTACTGTGTCCGGTGTGGGCGCCCGATCATTGTTGGATCAGGTTTATACATATACTTGAAAATACGCTTAGGCTGGTGTAGTCCGGGGCCGGGGCTCCAGTTACTCGGGTCGGGTTCCACACCTTGTAACAAAGAATATAACCAGATCCTGTTTGTGCCACTATAAACAGGGAATAATTTGTAAAGGTTAGCACACACATAATCGCCTTGAAACATTACCTACAGGACAAACGTCGCAAACTGTTCCATTCGCAAATCTACGACAACGAGCTCGCGATGAAGAAACTGTACGTGCAAACGTGTCAGAAACTGCCGGCTTACGGTAGTCGGGTGTTTGAAGTGAAAGAGTGCCACGTGGGGCATGCATTCACCAAGGTGGGGCGTTCACTTACAGTATGCTGAACAATCGTGACTACTGTACATATGTTGGTCTGTAGAACCTGTATCAAACTTCGGTGGTAGCCAGGAGTGATCGGAACCCCGTGGTCACGACGCCTTTTTGCATCACAGAAATATGTGTATGAACAGATGCCGGTAATTTCGACGGTTTCAATTCCTTGATTAAACTGTCTGGGAAAGGTTTTACGCTGGTCCAAATGTCTATACCTAAGTGACACCTGTGGTGCTTCGTACTGTAACTATGTATGTATACATATGTACATATACGTAATGTCTGTCAACAAACATCAAGTTCGATAACCAGTTTTCGCTAAACTGAGGTACACCCACAGCAGCAGGTATACTTGTTGCAGGTGTCCCGTCTTCTTTGTCTGAGCTCGACCTACGTGACCCTGCTCGACGGCAAATCCAAGCAACGCGCCAAAGCCCAACCAACGAACACGTTGGTGCAATGGAGAGTGGGCGGGGGACAGTCGAAACATCAGGTGGCGCTCGAATTCAAAACAACGCGCTGGTTGCTGACTGGTTGGTCACATGGCTAAATGTACTTAGGTTTTGGTTTTAGGTACAGTGGCAGGATCTGGGCCCGGCATTTTCGAGCACTGGCAAGACTAACGTTCACAATAGGGTGATCACGAGGTCACCAGCTGCGCAATTCTAGGCAAGGCTGAATCTGCGCAGGCGCTTGCATAGCTTGCCCTTGCTTAGTCAGGAACACAAGCCATTGGATAGCTATCGAGATGCCTGCAGGCGCCTGCGGTGGTTTCTTTTCTAAACTCTTCTCAACTTAATGCGCAGATATGCGTGTAGACTACATTAGACTAAGTTCCAATGTCTATTCCAGCGTCCAACTATCCAACGCTGAAGGCGATCTCGATGACGTTGTGGGAGACGCAACAGCAGGTCAACTGCGAGAACGTGCATCAATCGCTGAGTTTTCGTCGAATCAGCAGCTCAGCCCTGGAACAACATCAACAGCAACAACAACAACAACAATCGGTCGACGCCTGGCGCCAGACTACCGCCTATCCGAAACAGCACAGCGCCCTGCACATGCTTGCGCACACGCCCGAAACACTCAAGAAACTGTCAAGAGGTTGGCTCTGTCTAGGCTGTTTGATATCAACACTAAGATCGTCAGCAAAAAGTCGTCAACTCCACACAGAACGCCGTGACAACTTTAGTTGACGATATCTGAATTGACCACGTATCAGGAAGCTCTAATTATACTGTACATATGTCGATTTTTGAAAACAGAACACACACGTACATACCAACCAAAATCCTTCATGAACAAAAGATTGCTTGCTCCAGTTGGGTGTATATGGTATGGTATGGGTGGGTGCTTTCACTAACCCCGAACCACGCATTTGCCATATCAGTTTTTACGTTAGGTGCTTTGGGCGTTAATAACCCGTTTTCGTTTTTTTGACGATGACGATGATTTTCGCTGCAGATACTCTCTTAGGATTTGGTCACTGTTGGCACTCAAAAGTCGCCTTTACGGGTACCACATCACTCACATTCGTGACAACAGAGAACATTACTCGGTGCTCAATATAATTTGCATCAGCAATGCCCATGAATGCACAAACTAAACTGGCACCAATTATAATAACGACTGTTGTGTGTGTGCTGCAGAATGTCATGTAGTGTGCAAGGGCAGTGACGTCAAGTTTGTTTTTTTATTGGGCACAATTTTTTTCCAGTAGGTTACCGAACCCGTTCGGATAAGCTTTACCGAGAATTTTTAGGATTAGACCGATATACCAGACAAGAGAAATGCAGCATATTGAAGCAAACAGACACATACATATAGACATCTGGACACACAAGGCACACACTACGGTCTCATTTTTTAGCGAAAATGCAATTTAACGCTTTCAGACTTTGTGTGTACATTGCGTGAGAGCCAGTGAGCGTCTACGTTTTTATCCGCGAACGAGAGTGCCTTGGTCTTGGACTTTGAGTGTGTCACTGAGCCTAATTTCACTTATGGTCACGTGCCCAGCCACATAAGAGAAACACGCGTTTACGTTTCATGATGGAATAGAGTCTGTTCTGATGTGGAAACTTTCGAGAATAGAGCTTACCGCACGGCAGAATTGGGTTTCCCTGATATGTACTGTAGCTGAGGATATTCCCACAAACAGCTGCATATTCCCCAAATTGCCCAGTTTTTGCGGATCTGAGTTGTTTAATTTTAGCTCACTCTGAATTTGGTGGCAGAATTTTGAAAGTGCTGCGCAGAGTTTCAAACGCTGCCACACATTGCTGATATATGTAAAATAATATCAAATTACAGTGTTTTGAAATTGTAAGCGACGGTGATTTATGCTGCTACTTTTATGCTATTCACTGATGGCGTTATTGTGTCAGTCAGTCATTTTTGTCAGTTACATATGTTTACGTATAGCATATGCACTCTGCAGCATGGGAAAAAACTGACTGCGACAGTCTGGTATGAGACTGGCATGGCATATTTTGTAGCACTACCGTGAAACATTATCTGACCAAACGCGCAATAGGTTTGAATATAGTAGTACGTTGCAGCCACAGTTCTTCCCTTATTTTTAGGCTTTTCGTTTTGGCTTTTTAATTGGATGAATGATATCTCAGCTATCAATCGACATCCAACACAAATCTTCAGCCAAGGTCTAAAAATACGTGGGAAACAAAGGATATAAAGTTTTGGCCAAATAATGTTCACTGGTGTTATAATAAGAGAGGCACGATCTCATGCTAGTCATTCGAACCCAGCTTCCTTTTTCCCATTCAACGGTGTGTTACATGGGGCTGAATTCCTGAAGAACGGAAAAAGTTGACTGACAAAACTGACAGATTTAAGTAACTGACATGATAGTGCCTGCCAAATCACAATACAGCACATTGTATGAGAGTGATGTACTGTAAGTCTACTTTTCCCGTATATTTTGCTACATTGCGCTTGGCGACCACCTGTTGACTCCAAAATAACAAATTTTTCCGGCGTTTGGTTTCTTGATATCAAAGCTTGAATCAGAAAACTGTCAGCAAAATACTTCAAATAATAAAAATGGCAGTGGAATTATGCAAGAGACTGAGCAAAAAGATGTCGAAAAATCAGCCATTCATGTGGCCGGAGTCGGGCAGCTATTTCGAATTTGTAATTCAGCGATTTTTTCCAGGTGCGAATAATATTGCTAAATATGAGAAGAGCTAAGAATGCATAGGCTATTATACTTATATGTGTATCTTATCAGAGCTTTACGTTTCAGCAGCCTAACATCATTGATGTTTCAGGCACCAGTCCAACGACAGCCACAACCGGATTCGTGAGTGCGACTGCAAATAATGTGTTGTGCGGAGTGGAGCTTGAACGTTTACAGTACATCATGCACTTTCCTGAAGAGGTCTTTTTAATTTGCGATTTTTAAACTTTGGATCTAATTTGAGAACGATGCGGGTTTTCAGATGCATACCCTTGAGGTTGCTTGCCCGACGGTGCACCCAGGTCATCATCCGTGCGAAATGAATGCGTCACAGCGTTAACTTTTTTGAACAAGGACAAAAACTTCGCAAAACGTTGTAAATCAACTATTTTCCCTGATATTTCAGGTGGCATTCCAACTGTCCGGCACCGAGTACGACCTGTTCTACAACGGCATCACGCCGATGGACTACGTCCGTTACGTCAGTTGCGATCTGACGTCCGTGTCGGTCGCCGATAACCCGTCGCCGGTCAAGAATCTCGTCAAACGATTTGCTGAGGTGGGTGATACTTGAATATTTGCTGATTTTCCTGGCCGGTCGGGTCGCCGGTTTTTAACATGACGCTATGGTTAACTAACGCACCCAAGAATGCCACCAAAATGTACAGAAGCCTGACCTGCAGTTGCTGGACATTACCACTCCCCAACACGCCGTCATTGGACATACAGTTTTGTCCAACGTACACTGATCAAAGATACCGTAACCCAACTTACCGTAACCCCACCCATACCGTAACCAATCGCAGGTGAGTTCGTGGGTGACGCACACGATCGTCAGCCAGCCGACGCACGACGATCGCAAGAACATTCTGCTGCTGCTGTTGCGCATCATCGAGACCTGTTGGAACATCGGCAACTTCAACGGCGCTGTCGAACTTATAATGGGATTACGGTAAGCATACAAAAAAACTGGAGATTTTGATTTCATCACACTGAACAAGCTGATGTTTCATTCATGTATAGTTCCGACAAACTACGTCCGTTCTGGCTGTCACTCACCGCCCACGAACGTCAACCATATCAACATCTGTGCGAACTGCTCCTGCCCTCGTCCAGCGCACTGCCGTCGCGTCAATACAAGGAGGCCGTCCAGCGAGCACTTCGGATGCAACAAGTCAAGGTCGCATTGAATGATCGATTGAATTTGTCGATTGAGATTGTGTGATGATCTGCTATTCACTTTAACAATGACAAGCTGCAGGTGATTCCATTCTTCGGCGCGTTCCTACGCGATCTGTATGCAATTGTGAACGACGTGCCGAGTGTGGTCATCATTGGACATCACGGCGATCGGGAGAAGTTGGAGGTACTCTATATTCTGATTGACTGGCCATATGAGTTAGCGATCTTTGATCGGATTGATTCATCGATTCGCGTCAATACGCAGTTCGCATCCGATCTGCCAAACGAGCCGTCGGGCGAGGAGACGTTCACGAGTCGAATCGCCACCGGCGGACTGTTGAATTCGGACAAAATCAATCTGGTCGGCGTGATCATGGAGAATCTCGAGATATTCACCGAGCACAATCGAAAGCGAACGGCCGTATTGGCGAAGGACGAACGCAAAATGTCGGCGCACGACGAACGGCTGGCGATTGAACAGCGATACTTGCAGAGTGCGATTAGGGAAAGGTACGTACGTATACAGTATACGATGCGTGTCACGGACAAAACAGCGCAAGGTCAATACGGCTGTTTTCGGAAGACAGCACCCACTTGAATAAATATGTATGTCCTGAGGACAGTGTAGGTCTTAGCCTAAGCCTAAGCCTAACCATAAGCCTAAGCCTAAGCCTCATGACAAAGGTAACTGCTATCAGTACCGGCTGTTTTGTCCCCCGCTGTTTTTTGTCCGTACCCTACGAGATTCAAATTTCGGATGTTTCTGGTTTCAAATTTTGAACAGCCTCTCAACAAACCCTTTTAAATTGTCAGCTACGAGCCAATTCAACCGATCGCCAATGCTATTCACGGCGTGTCATTGATCAAACTGGATAGGGACACCCTTGACCTGGACGTGGTGCAACGATTGCAGCATGGCACCGTGGTTAGTTAGAGCTATGTGACAAAAGGAGCTTCTTTCAATAATCTTCATATTTTTTTCTGAATTTCGATCACAACACAGGCAAAATTTTATATTTCGACGTGCAGGTGATCCGCTACGACATTGAGTCGCAACGTTCGGTGCTCTGTAAATTGACGCTGACCCCGAGCTGTGACGCGCTGGTTTGGCAAAAGACATCAACCACTTTGGCAAAAGCAAACGCTGCCAAGGTGAATGAATCATTTCAAGTTTTTTTTCCAGCGAATTTATGAACGAAAAATTATTTATTTCATGCAGGAACTAACTATGACCAAAGCTCTGACCTCCAAGACAACCTCCAGTGAGACCAGTGAGTGCGAACTAAACCATATGTATTTACATCACTTTTGTCTTATTGTGGTTACTGTACATTTGCAACTTATAACAAACAATATACATGCTGTACATACCGTAATCCTCCATAGATGACAAACCAGCGGCGACCAGTCTTGACGAGGGCGTCGTTCGTCTCAGCAATGCGAAAGCGGTCGAGATTGCCGACTCGTGGGATCTGGATGTGGAGGTTTGATGAGTTGCATATAATTTTTGGCTTACTGTGGTCAAATCAACTCGTCGAATCAAGTCGTCAAATCACATGGTATTATTTCTCGGGTGGGGCTCATGTATTATTGCTTCATATGACGACAAGATTTTACGATTTGATTGACGACTTTACTGTTAGGCTAATTTTTCGTGTGCGCTCTATGCTACTATCACAAAGTCGAGATCTTCAGATCCAAAACTTTGACAAATACGTGCCGCACGGTCTCTAATATACCCTGTTGAAACATCGTACTTCGATGCCGTCAATATTCTTCAAAAACCGGAAAGCCCGGCAAAATGAAGCTGGGAATGAAGAGTGCACACACACACACACACACACACACACACACACACACACACACACACACACACACACACACACACACACACACACACACACACACACACACACACACACACACACACACACACACACACACACACACACACACACACACACACACACACACACACACACACACACACACACACACACACACACACACACACACACACACACACACACACACACACACACACACACACACACACACACACACACACACACACACACACACACACACACACACACACACACACACACACACACACACACACACACACACACACACACACACACACACACACACACACACACACACACACACACACACACACACACACACACACACACACACACACACACACACACACACACACACACACACACACACAATACAGCGTTGCCTTGTTGTTTCAGGGCATCTACCGTCGACACACGCAATCGAGTACGGATGAAATGTCGGTGCCGGTATTCTGCTGGAAAGTGACGCACGGCAGCACGATCTCTGAGAACGAGTCGCTGTACTTCATGGCACCGCAGAAGGTGGCCGAATGTTGGATCGGCGGATTGCACAAGGTCCGGATTTGATGATAATTTGGGCTTTTTCACTTGCGTGCCGTTGCACTTGGTATTGTGGTCGACTTATCGCTTTGGGGCGGACTTTGGTTGAAGGCCCGTTTCGGTTTCCGTCACTAAATCTCGAGAATCACGGAAAGCAAGTATATTGAATAGTGTGAAACGGTGTTTTTCTGGGGATTGTGCCAGCGCGATGACTACGTCAAAAGTCTGTGCGGCGACGCAAAACAAACAGCAATGTTTGTGACGCAAAAATATATTTCCTGTTAAGAAAAAGTTCGGATCACGGAAATGCATAACCAATTTTGCATATGGAGATATTGGCATGCTCCGGTGTCCGTGTTCAATTCAAGTCCGCACGAGGGTGATGGAATATGCACAAACAAATGTTTCACGTTCTAGATCGTCACCTACATCCATATCCATCTACGGCAAGCAGATCGTCGTGTGTTCTGGCTGAAAAGGCTGTTCCTCGATCTATGCCATGACGGTCAGGGCAAGGGTCGGTTTGTCACCAAGGCCAACCCGAGAGGTGACCAGGCGCTCAGGGGTCCGAAACCGCACGAAGCGCTGCAGGCGTTTGGCGGCAGAGTCGATAGATGGCTGAATATTGGTGGGTCAAACTGAGAGTGTGGTCTGGTATAGACACACGCACACACATACACACCGAACCGAGCATTGCGATACGTACGTGACGAGTGTACTTATGCATGCACGTGTGTATCGTTTGGTTTATGAGGCGGCTAGTGCCTCATAGAACAGTTTCACAGAAACGCTTCTGACCGGTTGGAATGTCGCAGGTTGTTAGATTCCTGTTGTATTGGGAACATGACTTGGTGGTCGCAAGTCGACAAGAGAACCTTAGGGGAATATTGCTTGATAGAGCGTTGTTGTAAGGCGGAGAATTGTTGGACTGGGTGTTTCCTAACCATCAATTGAAACATCACCGCTATGACAGGTTCCAATGCTTCCAACATACCGCCAGTGCACGGCAGTTCGCAGTCCAGCGGCAACATTGCGTCCCCGAAAGTCGGACTGGCCACAAGAGTAAGTCGGACTTGAACGTTTTGAAAAGATTAATCTCGTATCTCGAATCAGGCTTGTTGCTGCAGCCTAGGCGTTTGTCAGGCAACTGTGTCTGGTCGAACTGTGGGCACAGGCTTGGAAAAAAGTCAAAATCTGCCGTAGCATGATACATATCGATTGCGTTCCACACAGGTGAAGCAAGGAATTTGTATCCCAAATTGAGTGAACTGAATGTTGCGTTCCTTCATAGCAAAAGCATAATCCAAACAAACCATTGTCGTATACACAGGCGTATAGTCATTCATCGTTATTGCCGTCTGACGCATACTCTACATATCTCATCCAAGCGAGTGGACTAATCTCCATATATGTACAATCAGGTGTCGATGGCGGTGAAACGCACGGTGAAATCCGGCGAGACAGCTGGTGGCGGCGGTGATCAACGCTCGTCAAGTCCGACCGAGGGTCGAGGGGCGCATGATGGCGCTTCGTCAACTACCCGCAGTCGCACCAACCGCAAGGACTACCTGCGACCGATGGACTCGTGCGACACCGACAACGAGTCATCGATGCGATCGCGTATATCGACCGCCAGCTCGTGTCGATCGCGATTGTGAGTTAAACTCGTTGAATGTGTTGAACATGTGTTGAATCCTTCACTAACCTGTAGGTGCATTTCTGGGATTGCGCATTTGGGCTACTTGATACATATGTGACCAACTCAAATCGTCAAGTTACGTAACGAGTCGTCAATTGTAGCGGCAGTGGTTGAGTAGGAGAAAATTAATATGTATAGTCCGTCCACCAGCTCATGGCACTTTGTGTTGCTGCTGGCTGGTTTGTTCCCTTCCTCCACGTTCTAATGAAAGAGAAATTGAGTTTCCAAAAATATTATTTTTGCTCCTAAATTGCTGTTTTTATGAAATCGACGTGTTTTATCGATTTTAATTTAATTTAATTTTAAATTTGATCGAGTTCAATCGTTTTCGACACATTTTCTTACTTTTTAAGTTTTTTTCGCAAACTCGCTCACACTCAATTTCTCTTTCATTAGAACGTGGAGGAAGGGAACAAACCGGCCAGCAGCAACACAGAGTGCCATGAGCTGGTGGACGGACTATACACGGCATTCGGTGCGAGTGGATGACCTTAGTTGACAATCTTAGTTGACGTGTTCAACATTGAAGCCTATTCTATCGCTACGTATAAAGAGATTGCACCGATTGATTGAAAACGTGATCTGTTGTCGTTGATTCGCTAGGACATTCAATCATTAATCGCTTTCCAGCCCAACATTCAGTTCTGCCGATTCACCCGAGAATTCGTCAAGCAGCACAGGCAACATCACCAAAGAGTATCAGGAACGACCAACCAACTTTATTGAGTTTGTCGAGCTCTACAAATGTTTCGCCATTAGGATGAGAAAGGTATGATTTTTTTCAAAATGATATTTCTCTTGTCACCCTTTATTCGGCATATTCCAACAAGGCCACACAATTGATTTATTATCTTCAAGTAGAGTCGCAAAGGAGTTACGTAATGAACCCATACGAACGGATAAGGCAGTTGGAGTTGATACATTAGTCGTGTTCAGTCAACAATCTGGGTCTCAACCACATTACAATAAGCCAAATATTCCAACCAGGACGTGAGGGACATCTTCAACAAGAACTGTACGCAATGCACCACCGTTGAGCAACAGAGACGAAACGTGGGCCAGAGACAGATGGAGGAGCAGAATGTGGGCGGCCGACTTGAAATGCTCGCGATGACGCAGGGAACTTTGGATTACAACACGGTCTGTGTGTGTGTGTGTGTGTGTGTGTGTGTGTGTGTGTGTGTGTGTGTGTGTGTGTGTGTGTGTGTGTGTGTGTGTGTGTGTGTGTGTGTGTGTGTGTGTGTGTGTGTGTGTGTGTGTGTGTGTGTGTGTGTGTGTGTGTGTGTGTGTGTGTGTGTGTGTGTGTGTGTGTGTGTGTGTGTGTGTGTGTGTGTGTGTGTGTGTGTGTGTGTGTGTGTGTGTGTGTGTGTGTGTGTGTGTGTGTGTGTGTGTGTGTGTGTGTGTGTGTGTGTGTGTGTGTGTGTGTGTGTGTGTGTGTGTGTGTGTGTGTGTGTGTGTGTGTGTGTGTGTGTGTGTGTGTGTGTGTGTGTGTGTGTGTGTGTGTGTGTGTGTGTGTGTGTGTGTGTGTGTGTGTGTGTGTGTGTGTGTGTGTGTGTGGTGTGTGTGTCATTGCGGCTGATGATTCAGATTAATGTGCCCGCTTTGCGATTTGTCGATTTTTGACAACTTTCACCAAAGAAATGACGAATTTTAGGCCTGAAAAGCCCTATCTAAATATTGCTAATCTAGCGCAGGTGACGCGCAATTTCGGCTGCGTGTCGTTGCCGGAAAAACAACTCAAAATCTACAACGCACTGGCGGTGGCATCGGTGTCGTTCAACGGTGCGCTAGACACGACACGAACCAGTTACATATCGGCGAACGCATTCAAACAGTTCATCATGACCGAACAGATGGAACGATGCGACGAACAGGAGGCAATCAGGCTCATTAAGGTGACGTAAGAGTCCATAATGTGCAAACCTACACGTACATGTGCACTATACTGTACGTGATCGGTTCCCGACCCGGTCCAGCCTTGCCTTGGTCACGTGACTTTTTGCCTTAAAGATACTTCGACGTTTACCGATGCCATTAATTTCGACCAGCGTGAAAAGGTTTTCGTTATGGCTGGCTGGGAACAACTTCCACGCTGGTCGAACTTAGTGGCATCAGTAAACGCTGAAAAATTGTCAAAAATCAAAAAGTCACGTGACCAACGCAAGGCCTGATCACCCAGGTTGATTTCGCCCATAATGATCATACTTCAGTCAGGATCAGGAGAAAAACCTTGATTCTGGCAAGACCGTCCGTTTAAAGTTCCCGCAAGTTGGCATCCAACTGCGAAACAGTGTGGCTAGTCGTCAAGCCCATAACCTAATACTGACACAGTTGGATTAAGCCTAACCGAAAGCGCAGCCTTAAGTCAAGCGTACATAGCCCCCAACGCAAAAGCCTAGCCACCCACTGCAATATGATGTTCAGGAGCACGAGCCGGACTCCACGATGCGTGCGTTGAATCAGATAAGTTTCGATGGTTTCACGCGATATCTGCTCGACGAACGAAACTTTGCGTTCGTCAGTGAGAACACCAAAATGGACGTCGATTCGCTACAGTACCCGTTGAACTACTACTACATCAATTCGTCGCATAACACGTATCTCACCGGGCATCAGTTGAAGGGCGAAAGCAGTGTGGAAATGTACCGACAGGTTCACGCTAAACTAAATGAATATTTTTCTCATCTGATGTTTCAATTGTGAATCAACTACGTGTGTAAAGAAGTGTCGGATTGTCGTAGTGTTTCGAATTTCGTCGCCTCATGCATTTTTACAGACGCAGGGAAACTCCCGTTCGAAGTCGAGGTAGGCAGTAAGCTCGATGCACAGTCAACAAGACACGCAGCTGACACACGCAGCTTGCATGACTCAATCAAACATTTGAAGCCAAATTAGAAAATTTACTACACTGCTTGCCAAATTCAGGTGCTTTTGACCGGTTGTCGTTGCATTGAACTGGATTGTCACGATGGGGAGGACGGCCGACCGGTCATATATCACGGACGAACGCTGACGTCGAAAATATCGTTCAAAGTTGGTGCCCTTCAGTAGTGATGTTTCAGTTTCTGTGTTAGGCTAGCGCTATTCTTGTCGACGCAACTGCCTCTATGTGTGATTCGTGCAAACACAGCAGCTGGCTGGGTGTTTGACAGTCCGGCAACGAATTGTTGCCCGAAACACAGGCACTTGTGTTGACAACATTAGTACAAGCTTTATGTGCGTGTAGTTTTCTACAACCTATGTGTTTTGTGTTAATCTGCCGGTGTATTTATTATACAGCACGTTGTGGAAGCGATCAAGAAGAGCGCGTTCATCATCAGTTCCCTGCCGTTAATACTCAGTATCGAGAATCACTGCACCCTATCACATCAAATACAAATGGCGCAGATATTCAAGGTTGATAAAGTTAATTGTTATGGTTTTTATAACTTTAAAAACTTAGTAAATTTTGCGTTCAGCGCGGCTCCGGAACAAACTCCAACTTTGACCAAATATTATTAGCTGAAAAACAGCGAAATAAGCATATCACGATAGCCAGAACAGCAAATTTCTTAACACAACTTAGAGCGGTTGGTTTGAAGAAGCGTAGGCCTTCCGGGAGGACCAGGCACATTCAGGCTCAAACAGTGGTATACATATGTACATACCCGCTAGATTCATGACACGGGCCTCACCCAAGTCAAACCATGCAGTAATCCTGAACAAGTCAGGCCCGTTTACCTAAACGTTTTGCCTGAAACATGCCTTAATGTACAATTGTGTTGCAGGCCACTTTCGGCGACGCATTGGTCACGCAGTTTCTGTTCGACGATGATCTGACCGACAATCGCGTGCTGCCGAGTCCAATGCAGTTGCAGAACCGGATATTGATCAAGAACAAGAAACTGGTTGTCGAACCGTCACCAACGATTGCGTTCAACGACAATAAGGTTATCCTGGTTGTTGGCAGCAATGAATTTTTATGTTGAAAATATACTTTAAACGGGTCTACCCTTCTTATAGTGACACCCTGTATGTAGCGGAACCCTCAATATACTGGATAAGCGATTATAGTCACTTATCTGCATTAATCTCCTCATTGCTGATGTCAGTTTCCGATCACGTCATTATAAAGAAGGCCGACCGTACCTTCAAAATATGCAACTTCAAACAGACACTTTTGAAACAAGATCGGACGTTCTGTGGTTACTGTGCTGCAGTCTACCCTTTAAATTAGTGTAGTTGGCGACCAGAAGTCGCGATTGAATATTATATTCAATAGAAAAATTGAGCGAACGAAAACTAGGGTTCAAACGGGATCAAGATTCCGATCCCGAACTTGGGGTGCCTGAAGGCTTCTCTGATCCCGATCCCGAAATTTCAAAAATAACAGTTCAAAATCAGTGGATCCCGAGCGATGTACTTGCGATCCCGTTTGGACCCTGGTAACATGTCAGGATTCTAATGCGGAGTAGTATCACAGTGTGAAGTACACATTGAGTGTGTTCGTTTTCTGACGAAAGAACTAATAAATTGAGAAAAAAGAGTTGAAACATTTTGTTCGCAGTCAGCCCTTTCGAGCACACGACGACGGCCGCCGGCCCGATCGTACGGCAGTGCCGTTGACGAAGACTTTGACATTCTCGATGACTTTGACAATGATGACTTGGATGATGGTATATGATTAAGATTTGCTCTTACTTTTCATAATTTAGTGCTTTACTTTTTGCGAGCATAAACCAATATGAAAATAAAGGTTCACTCCAAATGTTTACCTATGCGTATTCTTCCAGATCTCGAGCAGCCATCGAACGCCAGTCGCGAAAAATCGCACTCGCACTGCAGCAACGTGACCTCGACCGGCGCCAGGCACGATTCGCAATCGAGATCGAGCGACACGAGTGGACGCGTGAATACGACGGCCGCCGGCGGCGGCACGACGCAACAACATCAACGGGTACAACATCAACACACACACACACACACACACACACACACACACACACACACACACACACACACACACACACACACACACACACACACACACACACACACACACACACACACACACACACACACACACACACACACACACACACACACACACACACACACACACACACACACACACACACACACACACACACACACACACACACACACACACACACACACACACACACACACACACACACACACACACACACACACACACACACACACACACACACACACACACACACACACACACACACACACACACACACACACACACACACACACACACACACACACACACACACACACACATAAAGGATTCAGTCAATCAATAAGCCCAAGCGAAACGAACACGTTTCTGCCGCGATCAGAGCTAATCGACAGCACGGTGATTTCGCACAATTTCCAGGAGGCACAGTCGCCCGTGACGATCAACGTCGACCACAGCGTTGTGCCGCCGGGTGGCGTTGGTGGGACAGCGGATGACCAAGTCAGTCTGGGCATTGAGCCGCGCGAACGATCGAGCACTCAGGTAGCAATGAAACGTCAACCCGTCGGTATTAATTGGCTTTGAAATTGTGGAGTGTGGTGCCAAAAGCAATCAATCAACATGAACTCTTTTGCCCACAACCACACATGCTATAACATTGCGCAACTCAAACGCATCACACACACTCTCAGGCGACGTCCAGCACGCGACGGGTGCTCATCGCGCAGGAACTCAGTGATCTCGTCATTTATACGCAGGGCGTCAAGTTTCAGGTGCGGGGGAATTTGTGCTGATGCATGGCGGCCATATGCATGTTTGGCTAATGCTATTGTTGGTAACGCAACACTCCCGCGGTGATTCGTGCAAACGCGCAGCTATGTACTGTATGTATGTATGGCTGGGTGTCTGCGCTGTGCAACACACACGGTGGGCTGCTTGTAATCAAAGGGGGAAAGCACCCTCAAGGTGCTCATAACACACTTCGATAGCGTGAGCCTGTGCATTGACGATATTAGTATGAGCCCAAAGTTATAATCCATCCAATGCGTGTGCAGGGTCTACCAGCGTATCTCGACCCTCCCGGTGCCGGCAAACAACAACAACAGCAGAATTTGCCTGGCGGTTCAACTGCCAGATATTTGGCGCGTCAGATCAGTTCGGGCAGCGCGAATCCGGGAGTCGCCACCAGCGGACCACCACCGGCGGCGGCGGTGCCGCAGTCGCCACCGACCCAGCAGCAGGGTGACGGCATTAACGTGTCGTTCAAAATGCCGATGCGAAACAACAGTCAGAGCACATTGCACGTCACAACGACGCAGGGGGGCACCGCCGTCATCGCCCGGCCGCGAACCAGCACAGCCATCGCGGTGCGTTCATGATTGATGGAAACCCCGAAAGTTGGACAAGTCGTGAATTTTTCAAATTACGCACTTTTTTCGTCCTTCACAACAGACGCCGGAAGTCGGCACGACGACAGCGGCGACAACGAGTGGCTACCTGTCGGTGACCAACAGCCCGGTGTTGGCGGCAGCGCGCCGCAGCTCGGCTGACAACGAGACGACCAACAGGGACAAAGTGTACACGGTCAGTCAATTCGGCTAAACAGTTTCGTCAACTCAAGTGCGGTTAACTCGTCCAACTCAAGCAGTCTTAAATGAGCGCGAGAAATTTACATGCGGGAGTATGACGACAGCAGTTGACGGCAGTACTAAAAGCCAACGATTGGTTGACCTGAAGACGTGTTTGTAGCAACGGCGGGACTTTGGGGGGGGGCACATGGGCCATGGCCAACCCTTTGGTCCGTTAAGCCCCTCAAGGGGACCACCGTTTCGGAAGGAAGAATGAAAGAGGATCCTTGAATCGTAGGATTTTCACTTTGATACACTTCAAAAGTCCAAAAATTGAATTGATTGATCAAATTCAGATCTCATCCGTCAACGAAGCAGTGGGCAAGAAGGTGGCACGAAAGCATCCGCTGCGCATGGTCGCCTACAGCCGCCAATATTTGATTCGAACTTATCCCGCTGGAATGAGGATTGACAGCTCCAACTTCAATCCGGTCCAGTTCTGGATGTACGGCACACAGATGGTCGCGCTGAACTTTCAGACTGCAGGTACTGAACCTGTACAAACTATACGGGTGGACACTGTCGTTGATGATAATGGACACGCCCTGATGGGCATGATAACAACAATGACAACGCCGGCGGCAAAATCCGGTGCATATCCGAAAGCATGCCAAAATTCACAATTGAGATTATGTACATACATACATTTTCTTCGAAGCATCAAATTTGGCAGAAGAAAGATGCTGTGTTCCACGCAAAAGTTCGCTTACATGGCAGATGTTCCAATGGCGCTCAATGGTGCGATGTTTGAACAAAACGGCAAATGTGGCTTTGTGTTGAAGCCGAGAATCCTCTGGGACCCCAACCACCCGCTGCACGGAAAGTTCAACCCGTGGCAAAGGGACTACCCTGGCGTGTGCGCCACATTTATTACGTTAACGGTTAGTCAGTGCAAGATATCCGCAAGATACCAGGGATGACTCCGCCAGCGGTGAGCGAAAGTTTGTAGCGAAATTTCGCTGGTGTCAGAGAGCGGCCGACAGCTGTTATTTTTTTATTGGTAAGTAATGTATTAGGGCGTAAACAGCAAACAACCCGTGACCAATAATCATTGGAAAAACAAAAAAACTCAAACTCAAATAATGACGCAAAAGGAAGAATCAACATTTGCTGCTGCTGAGTCTAAATTCATTTCTCAACCATTTCCGCAACATGTTTCCGTTTCACGTGCGCTCTCAAATGATGAGGCAATGTCCCAGCGCATTCACGTTGGTCGCATTGATATCTTGATATCATCGGCTTTTTTGCGTTCCGTTTGCTTCCCACAGACGTGACACGACCTCATTTCCGCACACCCGCGTCCGTGAAGACGTTGTTCGTGAAGAATTAGGCCCGATTTGCTCAGCAACAGAGCTGCGCACGTCGAACATTCAAATGTTTCCAAAGGTGCGTTGCAGTGCGTTTTCATGTGCATCTTCATTGACCGCCTATTTTCGTAGACTCGTGCTCAAATTGGACACTCGCCCTTGCCCGGGCATTCCAACAAACGAGTCAACTTCCTGAAAAGCAGAAAAAGCGATAAGTATGTCTGTGGGAGTTACAAAGCAACGATACGGTGTTCTACACACACACACACACATTACATACAGTAATTTTGCCGAAATACTGTGTGTAGGCAATCCGCCAGCTCATGGCACTCGCACGCACACGCTGCATTACTGCCGTCAATGAATGTAAAGGCAAACTACGCCAACACGAGCCCGATTTCGCAGGTGGTGTAGTTACAAAACGCAAAGAAAGAGAAATCCTCATGCACCACGTTGTATATTCTACAACGTGTATAGGCAAACTACACCAACACGAGCTCGATTTCGCAGCTAGCAGAATAGTGAAACATTCTGACGTGGCTGCTGATTTGGGAAATGTTACACGTTGAAGAATACAAAGTAGAGCATGATGATTTTCTCTTTCTATTCGTTTTGAATACACACCACCTTCGAAATCGGGCTCGTGTTGCTGTAGTTTGCCTTTAGCATTTCCCAAATCAGCAGCCACGTATTAATGTTTCACTAACCTAGCACCTCCGAAATCGGGCTCGTGTTGGCGTAGTGTTCCTATATATATTCTCTGCAGTTATCCCGCTGAGTAATAATATTCGGTTGCTGGTACACGTTCTTTGAGGGCCCCAACGCGATTGGGTTAGCGGCTTAAATATCTCGCTATCCCTAAAAGCGTTGAGGCGTCACAGAAGAACATTTTCGATGACGCTGGACGGAATAATTGGTTGATGCGCTGGGTGATCATTGTGTGCACATACCCCTCTGCACGCCAGGCCTGTTCCAATCTTGCAGCCCGGAAGGCACAACCAAGAATGGATGCATATACTGGTCATGCATCGGATTATCTCATACTTGCAGCCAATTGATGCCAAAACGAACGAACGACATTTTCAGACACCGATATTTCACCAAAAAGTGGCCAATAAAATGTAACCTTGACGATTGAACCTTGGGAGCCCGCAAATTTTGAATCAAATCTGAAAACCCTTCAAAATGTTCACGGGACGGTGGGAGATAAAGGTCGAATAATGCTCCATTGATTGCGACTGTATTCTATGATAAGAATGAGCATGGAATACACAGTGTCTTCACGTGTCTCTTACAAAAGCAAGCAATATTTTAGCACGTCAGTTTGAAATTAGATAATCATATCCAGCGCGGTTAACACAATACACAGTGGACCAGCTAAACTATGCACACACACAAGCAGCGCACGCGCACTATGCCACTGCTTGGGTATAAGACGCACTTTTGATCCGCCGTGCGTATCGCGCGGATGGCCGAACGGACAAGGCGTTGGACTCACAATCGAATGACTCGCTGCTGCTGCTGCTGGATCGACACCGCCCCGCGCACAAATGTTACAGCTTTACTGTAACTGTGCGCGCTTGCGTTTTGCAATGCATTGCAAAACTTACAGTCACTTTCTGTAACCTTTTGTGAACACCCTGTACCAACGCGCCTGAACCCACAGTGATTTACTGTGAAAACATACAGTTTTTTTGATGGACGTGAGACAACAGTTGCGACTGTAGTATTTTCTACAGAAAACTGTAAGAATGTACAGATTTTTTGCGAGTGAGAGCTGCACCAAAAAGTGTCTGGTAAGATTGGATCAAAATTCAATTGCAATTATTTCGCGACCGCCACTTCCGCAACATGTTTCCGCCTCACGTGCGCTCTCAAATGATGCGGCAGTGTCGCAGCGTATTCACATTGATCGCATTGATACGGCTTGACGCCCTTGTGAATACGTCTGTGCTGCTTCAGATTGCTGGCGAATCGGAACGCCGAATTGCATTCGCTGCATTTGAACGGTTTTGAATTCGAGTGAATGCCTGAGTGCGTCTTCAGTTCGACATTGGTTTTGAAATTCGCGCCACATTGTGAACACGTGAACGGTCGTTGATCGGTGTGGATTCGATGAATGTGTTGTTTAATAAGATGATGATGATCAGTTCTGTATTCGCAGTGTGTGCACTTGAATTGTTTGAATACGTCGTGAACATGCTGATGACGTAGCCACGTTGATCGATGCGTGAAATACTTATGGCATTTCTCGCACTTAAACAATTCGCTTGTCCTGTGCACGTTGCGAACGTGAGTGTGCAGTGATGCTTTCGAGATCTTCTTCTGACAGAATTCGCATTGCACCCTTTCGGTTTCCGGTTTGTGTAGCTTTTCGTGGCCAGATAAAGCATTTTTGTTGCTCAATAAAGCGCCGCATGTGGAGCATTCGAACGGTTTCTGTTTTTGTTTGAAATGCGTTTTCAAATGGTATCGCATCAATCGGCCTGTCCGATAGACACGTGCACAAACTGGACACTCACCAGGATTCGGTGGCGACGGTGTTTTCTTAGATTTCGAGTTCTTCATCCTGAAAGCGGACATAATCAATCACATAACCATACGTAAAATTTGACTAATTGTTTAGTAGTCAACAAATATAAGTCACCGTTATTTTGGTCGTCAACTCAAGCAGCCCGGAATGAGCGCGAGAAATGATAATATACATGGCATTTGGCGTCAGTTGGCGTGTTCTGAGTTGACGACACAACAAAGAACCTAAAACTATGCAGGTGTTGTAACGGCACCATTTTGCGTTGACACGACTGCGGCTGTGAAAGCACTTCTGCCAGCGTGTAACATCTTGAAAAAAATCATATTTTAACTTGCACGAAGTTCGGACATGCGCGTACATGTGTTATGAGCTGTGTTTTTTCATGTTTCATACTATGAAACCCGGTTTCTCTGTGTGTGATGCTGTGTAACACATCAAAACATGTGTACTGGCCGGATCAATGTGTTACGCTACACCACGCCACGACTAAAACTCGACTGCGCATGCCCAAAACGTGTGATGCAACACCAAGACATGCACACAGTTATCTGACCCAAGATTGTGTCCCTTCATCCCAGTGACACCAACGAGATCAAGGACAATATTCTCGGTCGATGCAACCTGTCAGGTTTTGATTAATTAGCCGGTTGTTGTTTGTCGCCTGTGACCATTGGGCCGATATGTTTGAGCCAATGAGTGTGAATCGATGAATAATAAGCGGAGGAGCACTATTATCGGGGCGCATACGCATAATGCGGAACAGAGAAGATAATGAACTGCATGCTGCATGATGGAAAATACAGTGGGGTACTCTCACAGCTCGTCCACAGCGTTTGTTTAAGTTCAGAGTTAGCACGCTCAGGCCTATGTGGGTATGTACATATATCTGTACCTGGGCTGAGGGATATGCTCAGCGCTATGCTTGGGTCAGGCCTTAAACGAACAGGCTTAGATTCAGGGGTAGGCTAGGGTTAGGCCTTAAACAAACAATAGACGTATAGGCCTGAGAACAAGCCCAACCCTAAACCAACATTCGGGACGAGTTGTACGAATGCCGAGAAAGGTGTTGCGATCAGAATCATTCTAAAACCCAACCTCACCCTTCTGCAGCATGCCAGGATTAATCGTCGGTATCAGTAAAAATAAGACCAACCCCCAAACCACTTTTTCGAGAAAAAAGCGTTTGAAGTTGGCCTGACCGCATTTCCAACACGGTTTGGTTCGGTAGGCTGATGTTTGGCATGTCTACGAAAGGGAGCATGCTGATCATCATAGAAACAAAACTAGACTTTGAATCATCATATCCAAGTAAAAACAAAGCTATTTGTCGGTTGGTTTTAGTTGACAAAAAAATAAATATAGACCAAGCCCCTTGGCGGAGCAGTTGAAAACCGAAAAAAAGTCCAACCCCCATTTTCTCTGCCATTTATTTTTAGCCTGCTTGAAAATGATTCAATACGGGGTTCATGAAAACGTCTTAAATGCAGCATTATCATTCAAAATGCTTGTTACAGAGGTGGGAATCGGGTTACCTCGGTCCGGCATGGCCGGATTCAGAAAAAGTCAGCCCGGTCCTATCCGGCCCGATTTTTTGGGCCGGGTTTTTCTGATTGTATTTTGAAGCAAACGTCGGGTGTGAAGCGATTGGTTTCTGTTTGTTGAAATCATTGATATTTACACATTGAAAACATAAAGAAAAACATCAAAAAGCTTGTCTGTGAGAAGCTTCGAACTCGTGGCTCTCACAACCACAGTCAGATATGCTTGCCACTGTGCTAAAGACGCCGACAGCCAAGCCGCCTTACGATACATTATAAACGTAATGATCGGGCCAGCAGCGACGCACTCACCGAGAGAGCGTAAAGTCCCTAATACAACACACACACACAGCTGGGGTATTATGCAACAATCATGTGCTGAAGCAATCTTGTGTGTGTGTGTGTGTGTTGGGGTCGCGTGCTTTGGGGCTTGGTCTTTTTTGTCCGCGAAAATTGCTCCGCCAAGCAACTTGGTTTTCTTTTTCAAAAACAAGAAACTAGACCAACCCCCAACCGGAACTAGCAGGTGTTTTCAACAGGCTGTAACTCAATGTACATAGCGTTTTGAGACAAAATTTTTGGTGAATGTTTAGAATAGTTTGCCAGCTACACGCTGCACACAAAAAGGGGGTTGGTCTTTTGGTGGGGGTTGGTCTTAATTTTACTGATACCGACGTAATTTGAGAGTAAAATTGTACTATAAAATAATCCGTCTGTTTCCGTGTGCTGTATGAGACACACAAAGTTGCAGGTGATCTCCGGTCAACATGTTTGTCCGAACCAACAAGCAACATCGGTGTACGTCGAGGTGGAGATTCATGGCGTGCCGTCAGACTGTGCCAAGGAGAAGACAAAGTCCATACCACTCAATGTGGTCAACCCGATTTGGGAACAATCGTTCGATTTTAGGGTACGTGCCCGTGTTGGGCTGCTGTTTTCCACCTGTTTTCACAGACAAACAAGCTAGGTCATCGTCAGTGCGAAAGCACCGGATCCCCAAGTGCCCGTCAGTGTTTCCAAAGTATAGCATTGTGTTGAGCGTTGATAAAAGGATACCAAACCACGAGGTGCACCAGGGTATCATCATGCGCTAAGAATGATGTGCTCGCTAGCTATCCTGAGCTTGCGTGGAAGACGAGTAGTCCGCCATTTTTGCTGTTTGTCGCAGCAAGCGTACAATATACCACAAATCTTGCGTTTGCGGATATGATTTTATTGTTGTCATGCCCATATTGTTGACCGCATTGGTCACGTAAACCGAACAACACTGTGTTCAAGTCACGAGTGCGCGCAATTTATCCAGGTGCTATTCCCCGAGCTGGCCTTCCTCCGCCTGGCTGTGCTTGACGGCGGAAACAACAAAATCATCGCGCAACGCGTTATGCCGCTGCCGCTGGTGAAACGCGGCTATCGACATGTCAGGCTCAGGACCATCAACAACACACCGTTGGACCAAAGTTCGTTTTCGGGGGGGGGTGAATAAATTAGATTATTTTTAAAATGAAACAGTCCGAAATTCACCCCCTGAATTCAGGCACGTTATTCATTCGCACACGCCAGGAGCTGGAAGAATACGTCAACCTGGACGATGACGTCATTGTACCCGAGATCGTCACACCTGTCACAGTGGAGGTTGTCATTTTCGAAAAAAAACAACTTTTTTTAAATTTTTGAGCACTTTTTTTAACATTTTCAGCACGAACATCAGCTGCCAGTTCCAAAACGTCAGATTTTCCTGCTCAAAGTCTACGGCATCAACGCCGATGACTCGCCGGTGGAAGTCAAGGCCAACATCGACAGCCGCGTCCGTGACGTCATCGCTATGGTTAGTTCTGTTGGAGTTCAGGTTCCGGTTCCGGTTCCGGTTCCGGATCCGGATCCGAGTTTCAAGCGTTCGTATTCGACATACTTCAGTCGCTGACCAATGCTGGTCTGACGAAGGCCGGGGACACCGCCGATGACTACATGTTGATTGAGGAGCGCGCACCCACACCCACCGGGGACGAGCCCGGCTCGACACTGGCCGGTAATTGAAATACGGCGACAAATTATAATTGATTCGTTTGTATAATTAACTGATCGGTAATCATGATCAAAACATCGCTGTCCCTTCGTCAGACACGCGTATTTTGACATCGGACAAACTGATTTTGGACTCGGTGGCCAGCTGGAACGGACTGAAGCGACGGTATGTGCTGAAGCGAAAGGGACAGGTTGGTGGTGGACATGATATGATATTGACGACCCTGAATGGGCAAGGCCGAACTAGATGATATCCCGTCGCATTAGCAGGACCCGGCAAGTCGAGCGTGGATCACGTCAATGATCAGAACTCAAGCAGACAAACAACGCACGGTCAGCCAACCGGAGTTTGCCGTTCAAATGTCACCATGTGAGTTATGCACATTTGGTTCCAACGAGGTATCGGCCAAGTTTGGCCCCACATAGAGGCTTAAGCGAGGCTCTAGCCGGGTGTGCGCGTTTATGGTATTTACGAATTATTCTAATCACCTCGACAATTCTCAAACAGATGCTGCAGCAATCTATACGTGGCCAGTACGAGCCTCGCACATGTCGTCCCTGGCTCTGATTCAGGGTTAGGCTTGCTGTCAGGCTTTGGCTCTGGGCTTAGGCCTATGGTTGGTCTAAATATAGGCCTAAGCCCAGCCCTGAGCCTGTGCCTCAGCCTGCTTACGCCTAACTAGCCTGAGTAACGCCCCCCCCCCGGAAGAGCAACTCTCGGTGTGTCCCACATCAGCTGTAGAAGTACAAAATGCTCACAATCTGAACTGATTATACCAAATCACTCAATAAGCCCCGTCCTGATAATAATCTAGCTGAGTAATCGCCTTGTTGATTCAGGCAACAGCAACAGTCAGTCGAACATGTCTTCGGCACGTCTGTCCACAACGTGCGACACCGCCACCTTCCTCGTCTGCGTGCACAACATATCCGATACGAAAGCGTACGCTATTCTCCGGATGCCAATCAGTTGCACAGCGCAGGATCTAGTTGTGCAGGTTGTTGGCTGAGTGGAAAGTGGTTGACACAGAGATATGTAGGGCTTGCACGCTTTTGAGTGACGCATACCGACCACGGCCTATATAAATTCTTAGGCATGCATATGTCCTAAGACGGATTGACCGTAAGATGGAAATATGTCCTAAGTCATAACACAAGATATGCAACCTGATGAAACTGCATAAAAGTTCGACACAAGAAAAGTTTTGGTCTCGAATTCCTCACTGCAGTCGAAGAGCGTCGTTATTCAGCTTATTGGAAACACAGGTGCGGACTCCGCACCTGCGGACCACTTGATTTGCGTGTTTCCAATTATGCTGAATAACGACGCTCTTCGACTGCAGTGAAGAATTCGAGACCAAAACTTTTCTAGTATCGAACTTTTATGCAGTTTCATCAGGTTGCATATCTTGTTTTATGCCCTTGGTGCATATTTCCGTCTTGTATCGAGTCTAAATAATACATAGTACTAATACTAATACATAGTATCGACGAAATAATACATCCAAAGTGGCTGGCTCGCAGCATACAGTCAAAAGGAAAAGTTTAACCTTGCCTGGCCACACCATATGTGTAGGTGGTCAAAAGGTGGTCGTTCCTTCAAACATGATACGGCTCATAATTCGCAACCGAGCCTGCAATCCCTTGATCATTCAGGTAACAAGCCTGTTGCCCCTGATTATTCAGGCTCTGATGAAAGGGCGTTGCGTCGAATCGAGCGCCGACGAGTTTGTGATCGTCGAAGAGCTAATATCGGACTCGGTGGGAAGCTTTGATTCGTCGCAGACAGCACCGAATATGTCAAACACGCCAACGGGCAGCACCGGTCAAGTGGACTCCAGGGGCCCGTCAACCAGCGGCGGCACCAAGTACTTTCAGGCGCTCAGGGACAAATTACGATCCGCCGGGCATCATCATATGAGTAAGATTGATGCAGTTTTGGGCACTTTTTTTACTGAGTTGGTGATCTGATTATATTTTGTGCGGCGACCGCTGAAGTCCATCATCGTGAGAATTTTATCCTTTCTCGGGCCCATTTTGGGCCGCTTGAGTTTGACGATGAGAGTTGGCCACATGAGTTAACGACTACAAGACGCATCGGATAGGTCCGATTGTAACCACAACATTCGAGAGATTTAGATTTGATTGACAGATTTCATCAATCCATTTATTGGAACGTACATATGCACAACACGTCTAAAATGGGCAACATTCCCTGCAACAGCCGACCCTGATTTTTCAGGCTCGGTCGACATTCATTCCGAGGCGTCCACCAGCGAAACAGTGCTGCAACAGAAGAAGGACTCAGCGGCGTCGATCAGTGTCGTGCTCTCGTCACCCACACAACGACGCAGTTGTCAGCGAAGGGTACTGCATCCGGACGAAAATGTGTTCAAGGTACCGCAGTTTTCCACATACAGCCTCCCGCACCCCGAGGACCCTTTTTGGAAATGTTTACGACCAGAGCGCCCGGGCTGTATTTTCAACAGCTCGACCAAAAACAGCACAGGTTTGACAGCACAAATTGAGGTCAGCCAGCTGGAACTTGTCATCATGTCTCTCGGCCCAATCTCCTTCTTTTGTTTGCGAAAACCCGCGTAACCGGCGCATTTTTGAATCTGGCCAAGCAAGCTTTAACAAGAGTCGTCTCATGAGCGCGTGGCTGGACTATACACGCTTTTAAGGCCACACAAGGCGATTACGACAACTTTCAATGACGTTCGCGATGATTTCCATCAAAACGTATCCACAAACACTGGGGGTTCTATTCGGAAAATCTTTCCAAATACATAAAGCCTTCGAGGACTCCATTTTGGTAAAATGTTAAAGCAAAAAGGCCGGTTTTCCACCTCTTTTCCGGATAGGTTTTGTATGAAAACTCCGGTTTAGGTACATAATGCCCACATGTCACCCTTGGTGATGCGAATGGCGGAACCCAGCATTTTCAGTGTCTGCGTAAAAACAATACTCGCTTTTCTGGTTCACGCAATTGTCCGGTTGACAATATGACAATATTCACAAAAAATATGCTTCTGGAGTTATGCCAGTAAGTCCCCTTGCAGTGTTTGTTATCACGCGCACCCGCCGCAGTTATGGTGTACCATCGATACACTTTTTCCACGCATAAATTTTTTGTAACCCTTCCTGTTATCATATGTATGTGACGGTTACGTACATCGAGCCTAAGCTTAAACCTATAAATCCGTCGGGACTGAATGGGCCGGGCCTGAAAAACAGGGCCTATGAAAAGGTCAGGACTGAACGCGCGGGCCTGAAAACACGCGGCACCGTTATCATGCCCATCGACCGCCAACCACATTCTCTGCCCAATTTCACAGGTGCAATCGCGTTGGCGTTCGGCGGGTCGTTTCGTGTTGCACAACAAGAAAGAGACTGTCAGCGCGACGCTGGAGAAGGTCCGTGCGCTGTTGCGTCGGCTCGAGCATGCCAAGCACCAGCTAGTCACCAACACTAGTAGTGCCCCTGCCGCACACGCACAACAACAGCACAACACTCGCGAGAATACGGACCGGCCGGCGACCACCACCGTCGACTGCTGTTTTGACCAACCATTCGATTTCAAGCAACTGTGCCAGCAACAGCATGGTCCGTATTCTGTCGATGACGGTCTCAGTCTGTCGCAATCATCGTCATCACAAAGCACCATTGTCGAGGAGGACAACGGATTAGAGAATGCGGACCGAATATGAAAGCACCTGCACACTGTCTTTCACTCTGTATGTGTACAATGTTGTGTACATACAGTACATAGTACGTATCAGTAGTAGAGCGGTCAGAAGGTATTTCTGCTGCTATGTACATATATGCAACGTGCGCATAAAAACTGTTCGCATGATGTTTCAATTGTCAAAAAAAGGAGCAAAGCCCTGCTGGTATGGGCAATGTGGTTGCTCTGACAGACATACAATTAGATGCGTGCGATGCCCATGCCATGCCTGCCTAACTTTGTTCTTTCATTGGACGATTGAAACATCAGCCGCACGCTTGACATTGGTATAATGTAAGCTACAGAATACCATAACGAAGCTTGTAAACAGTTAACCAAGAAAATATTGAACACAGCACAGTGGGGCGCGCAAGTTACTGTATTTTGGGGAAGTACTTTCTGACCATTCTGGTACACACACTGCACATGCCACGCACATTATTATTGCGCTTTGTATGCTGATGTTTCATCGTAAGCACAGTTTACATATTGTTGTTGTTGTTGTCCTTGTTGTTATTGTTCGTAAGTACATGTACGCTTTGAGTTTTTTTTGGCCTTGGCTGTTCTCCACATTTTCTGTGGTTATAAGGCGCACCTTTACTCTGCATTATTTTCTTTTATTGTTAACCTTTTTCTTAATCAAAAGCGAGTGAAAACGTCGACTACACATCATTTTGTGCAGGTGTTAATCGATCAATCCAACGTCGCCTCACTACCTCCATCCAAAAGAGCGTTGAATGCCGTCAAATCCCTGAATCTCAACAAACTAGCGCTCGTCAACAAAACTGGGCGGCCACATCGCAAACAATCGTCGATGTTTTCGTAATTACAATTTTTCTATATTTAAAGTGGGTATTTGGTGATAAAAGTCGGACTACTTACCAGTTGAAGAAGTGGAAAAAACGTTGTGCCATGGGATATTCAGCTTGTTGCTTATTGTGTGCAACATCAGTCCTATCCATCCGTATGTGTACGTACATACATACTATTATGTTGGTATACGGAATCATTTTCTTGATATCACAAAAGCATGCTGATGTTTCACACGGATCTTAAATTCCTGTACACAGCAATCTTCTCTGGAACAACAGAATTACGAAAAAACCTACATGGTATACATAGTTACAATCGGCACTGCTGGTTTACATAGTTTTACGCAGCCGTTTTAAAGAATTATTTCCCCAAAACACATACGCGAATCAAAAGTGTTTTTGATAAGGGCGTTATTCATAATATCTCAAATTTTATTCTGATGAACTGACGTTTATGACCGGTTTATTATCGAATCAGCTGGAAACAAAACCGCAATCCGGTTTTTGTCTTTCTGCGATCTTATTGTCTCGATTGTCAACCTAAATTTTCACCATTATTTTTGTCCTTTTGTGCCAGTTTTTGGTCAGCAGCTTTGCACAATTACACTCAAATATTATACATTTTAACACAAGAATATTTTGTGTATGTATGTACATACATCCTACAAAAATAGTATACATACAATACATCCTGGAATGAAATTGTGAATATCACTACGTACAGTTGTATTATGAACATACGATTAATCAATCATTATTTTTGTGATTTGTTACAAAAACAACGCACGCACGCATGGAATATTGACCATGACAAAAAGGTATGTCGGTCGTAGTGTTTGTGGAAAATTATTCGGCAATTTCGACCGGTTATCACGTAAATACGTTCAGCATCAATTATTTCGAGCCGATACCGAGCCTGACGTGGTTTGTTCAAAGTTAAAACGATCAAACTGGTTTCAGTTTTTTTGGACATCGAGGTGAAAAAACCCAGGGTGTCCATCGCTATGAAAATATAAATCATCGAAAAAGATTGCCTGGTTTACGCGATTACGGAAAAAGTGCACACATGACACTTTTTCCGAATAACCTACAGACACAAATAATTATTTAACATTTCTCATTCCCACGCCCTTCGATTGAAACATGATTCAGTCTGACCATTCAAGTATTTTTCTAAATGACATACTTATATATAACGAAATATGGTCGGCGTGAAAAAATGAGCCACCGTTATTGAAAAAAAACGCCAAAAAATACACATTTGAAATACACGATGATTCTGTGCACAAAACACAAACCACAATCACACAGACAGTTTTTGATCTGAGTATAGACTTCGATGACAGTTTTCTGGAGCATCTTACACGTTTCATTGGGTACCTAGTCACATCCGTGCCACAATTGGCCATTTTATTTCAAACTGTTTGCCCTGTCAAGATACTCAAGAGTTTCGCCCACCCGTCTTACCTTCGTGCTGTTTTCGCGCCCGTTTTTATTGTGTCACTTCCATGGGATAACTGAGATTACCGTCACATAATAGAGTACTGTATAGGGATCTCGCATCTTTCTCATTTTTAAGACGACAACCTATCAGTACTTTAAACAGTCGTAAAAAACCACATGCCGGACTACGTAGTAGTGTGATCGCAAAGAAATTATAGTCTGATACCCCCGGGCGTCGTTTGAACTTCAGAAGTGTCGAACTTTATGAAGACGATTCATGTGCTGAACGTTACTGCGATGCTCAATAATGATATACATATACATTAGGTATGTAACATGAATTTTCACCCGAAACCGGAGTATTTTTCATAGATTGTTGATTGCTGTAATGAGAAATAGTAGACGCACTTCCGTTTACTTCACGCGCACGCGAAGCGAGCAATCGACTGTGGTGATGATAATACCTAATCGAAAAAACGTGTGTATGGACGAGATTCAGGCTTCAGTCGCGTACTCATGCGCTCGATGATTTCAATCTCACTGATCGGGCCGGATCACTGTGCTCTCATAAACTTTGAAGCGCCCATTCTATAAATCGGGTCTGGTCAAACCGTAACCGTGAATGATATAATCAGCACCCAGTTTTATGAGCTTGATTTTTTTGTGATTCAGCAATTGCTCCGGACTTCATATTTTCGTGAGGCTTCACGACGTTTCACCGTGCCGATCCGATTACTAAGTTTACCGCCCACTGTACTGGTACCGTTTGATTGGGTAGGCGGCAATAATTACATATCGCGCGAAGCGCGCGAAAATCTTTCTCTTCACGCGCGAGAAAAAAAGATAAACGGTTTCGCGCAGATAAACCGATAAGAGAGAGAGAATTACTGTCACAAACTGCATGCGAAAAACAGTGTGTCACCGCACACAGAAGTACCTTCAATGGTATGAATCTGTGAAATGAAATGCGTTTGATGGAATCAGAGATATACTGCAGTTTTTAGATGCACAGTTGCTGGTGCATGATCATTATCACATTCATTTGTTACAACAACCTTAACCGTGCGCAATCGCAACAACAAAGACACCCGGGGCGGACAAGGCAACAAGAGTGCCTGCGCAGACAAGGCCGATCCTGTAACGGTAAGGTCATAGTCTGGAACCGCAACGGGAACTTGAAGCGGTATGGATTGTAAGACTGTTTGATGCACAGCATACCGACCGCAACTTTACAACAGCAAAACAAAACGAAATGTGGTTTTTTTTTTTCAAAAAAAACGATTCCGCGCGCACGCGCAGCGACAGTGTCTGGGGTCGCGTGGGTCAGGTCGGACCGGTCTCGCGCCAGATCACCAATCACTATAAAACAATCGACCGATTTTGTAGTCGGTCACTTTTGAGCGCGCGACGACTAAAGTATGTAGATTTAATTCCGAGATTTGATTTTTACGCCCTCTTGTTTCTCTGCTGTTGTTTTCGACAAAAACAAAATATCTATAATTTACTGTCTGACCACTTGTCCCGAATAACTGTCAGATGGCAAGACTATATTCTGGTTTATTACTGATTCCGATCATCTTTTTGTTTTATTCTCGCGACTGAACAAACGCATTTAGATTTATTTTAGTTCAAACCACTTTTGCACGTAGTGGAGTCCGGGTAAATCGAAAAGAAATTTTTAATCGTCTAACCAAACACTTTTGCCCAGTAATCCTATGGTTTAATTTTTGATTTTGACTGATCAAAGTACTATCTGCATTGGATTTGCTGCTTGGATGATTCAACACCGAATTGTCATATAATCTTTAGCGCGCCCAGTTTTTCGAAGATTATTATAAAGATCACCATTACGTTTATGGCAATAGGTAGCAATAAATTCTTAATCGTTATTCAGCTGCGAAAATGTTCCGCGTGTGCATCCTTGCGTGTCTGTTGGCCTCGGCCGCTGCCATCCCCATTAACAATGGAGTCCAAGGCGATCCAGAGATCGAATGTGGCCCAACCAGCATTCAGGTTAGGCTTCGCACGAGAATGCTTTACGTTGATGTCTTGTTAGAGTACTTTGGACGAACGCTTTGCGCGTCGCAGCCACGGCGTTATTTTTATGCAGTGATCACTTGATGGGGATACGAAAGACTCTAAACATATTTATGAATTCAAACAAGCTGCGTCGCTGTTAATTTTTGTTATCATGCCCATCGGTTATCCTTGCACTGCTCATACAACTAGACAGAAACTTTTCCATCTCACGCCTCCCCTCCCCCTGACTATTTCAGGTGACGTTCAACACGCAGAACAACTTCGAGGGTCACGTCTACGTCAAGGGACTGTACTACCCTGAGGGTCAGGGCTGCCGCACCACTGGTGATGGATCGAGGGCTGTTGGCTCGATCGAGCTGCCCTTCGACACGTGCAACGTCGAGAGGACACGATCGGCCAACCCCAAGGGTAAATAAGGACAAGGGTGGTGGGCTTGGCACTACTTGGAGGAAAGGGACGCAAACGTGTTCATCACAAACGTGGTATTTATAGGTTGTAGTCAGCATTTCGTAAAGGTTTCCAACTACGCACACATATAGCTAAGTTGGGCGAGTACAGGCTCAAAGTTGAGTATTCGTCGCCACGGTTGTTTTTGAGTACATGGGAAGCTGGTTGACTTCAACTCATACATACAACCAAGTTGTACGACCAATTCGTAAACAATGAAGATATGGAGCCTATTTTTAGATGCAGTTTAGCACAATAGGTGCGACGAGGTAGTAAATTCTACGCATGATCTCACACAATCGTCAAGATTGATAAAAACGACCCAGTGAATATCCCGTGATGTTTCCAGGTATCTTCGTGCGCACAACGGTCGTCATCTCTTTCCATCCCAACTTCATCACCAAAGTCGATCGCGCCTACACACTGCAATGCTTCTACATGGAGGCGGACAAGACCGTCAGTACCGACATCGAAGTCAGGTACATACGTGCGAAACATCACTAACTCACTTTTGATCAATCTAATCAATAAATCAATCAACATTGATCATCCATCCTATACTTTCAGCATGATCACCACCGGCTTCCAGACCCAATTCGTGCCGATGCCCATCTGCCGATATGAGATCCTTGACAGTGACGCTCCCGGCGCCCAGCCCGTTCGATTTGCGCTCATCGGAGAGGCCGTTTTCCACAAATGGACCTGTGATACCGAGACCGGTCGGTTAAATTAAATTGTTTTTATCTTTTTTCTCACAAATATTTCGTTGAAACATTTATATTATATTCCTTCAGAGGACACCTTCTGCATGTACGTGTATTCGTGCTTCGTCGTTGATCCACAGGGCGCCGACCGCCTCGACCTGATCGATGAGGTTCGTGTGGTGTCGATATGACAATGTTTCACCTCAACTATGCTTGTCATCAAGTGAGCCCGATATATAAAAAGTTTGCCTGAATTCGCAGGATGGTTGTGCCACCGACCGTTATCTGATGGGCAACATTGAGTACCCGTCAGACTTGATGGGCGTGAAGGAGGTGCACGTGTTCAAGTACGCCGATCGGCCAGCGCTGTTCTTCCAGTGCCAGATCCAGATCACCGTCAAAGTTGGTGACGGTCATTTTCGCGAGTTTTTTTTGCGAAAAAACGACACTTTCCGACACTCGACATTTTTGATGACATTTTTCATGACACAGGAGCCCAACCTCGACTGCGTACGACCACAGTGCGCCGAACCGGACGGTCGTGGTGATGGCGGCGGACGGTCATCATCAGGCGGCGGACGCGTGTCAGGCGGCGGTAAGTACAGTAACCCAAATACCGTAGTCCAGTTACCGTAACCAACAATATTACCATGACCCATAATTGATTTGCAGGCGGCGGCCGACGACGTGGCAAACGTATGGCCACGCTGCCATCGGGCACCGAAATCGATGTCGCCACACGATTGGAGACGCTCGACGTAGATGATACTGTAAGTGGTACTGTAGGTTACTGTAGTTTTTGTTTCACTCGGATAGATTCGTTTCTAACCCGTTTCACGACCTACGTGCGGGGGTATAAAAATTTTTGACCTTTACTAGACTTGGGATCAATCTCAAATTACAATTTCGATCCATGTTTCGATCGCGATCGAAAATTGGTTTTCGATTTTCAGTCTCAGATCGAAATATCAAAAGTGCTATTATCGATTTTCGATCTTTTGATGCAATCGATCTCAATCTTCGATCGCAAATTTCTGCGACAATTTTGAGAGACCACAGTTCTTTATGCATAAGAAAATGAGTGCCCACGTAAAGCAGTTTGGTGGCGCAAATTAACCGAAATGGGGCAAAACTGATGTTCGGACGCTGTTGTGATAAAATAGGTTGATCACTCTCAAGTGAATCTCGATCGATATTTCAATCGCGATTATAATTGATGTTCGATTTCCGATCGCGATTAAAATACCGAAGTTAGCTTCGATCGAGTTGTCAATCGCGAGACCGATCGAAAGATTTGACTTAAAAATCAATTGAATTAGAGATTGATCCCAAGTCTAGTCACTGACCATAACCTTGTCGGTACACCATTATTGTGGTATTCGCCGAGTGGAGTTCACGAAACGGTCGTGTGGAAAGTTGAGTGGAATGGGTACGGTAGCGGTGAACCATTGCGCATGTTGATGTTGTGCTATGTCGTATATATTTTGGGGTTTCATCTTTCCGCTCCGCCGTTTTCGTGAATTCCGCTCCCATAGAGTACGATCAAATGATACCTATACATAATGTCACCGTGTATCCTCGACAGGTACCTCTGCCATCCGATCTGGCGCATCGCAGTCCGCCACCCCGTCATCTGTACGCACCCGTGCACGTGACGCGCGATGTCAACGGCATTTGCATGTCACCCACGTATTTCGCGATGGCACTCGCGCTTGCAATTGCGTTCGTCGCTGCCGTGCTCACGATTGTGCTGATGGTCAACCGCGGCAAACAATAGCTTCGACACTGCACCTGCCTGCCACTAACGTCTAGCTGTACCATATTTGTAGATGACTTTTGTATGTTTGTAATAACGTATAGTCAATAGTTGGTTTTATTAACTTAGCAAACCTCATTAACCTCTCAATTTTGCAATCTCTGCCGCTAGATTACTGTATTTTTTACGTCGACTTTTGTAACATACTGCTTCTACCTTCCTTCCTTCATGGTCACTCGCACCAACACGCTTTAGCTCGAACCTTTTTGCTTTTTCTCCGAGCCATCCCAGCAATTGTGCAATTTTTCTTAAATTTGAAAAACTTATTCGCTTCAGTGGGAACCGTGCAATACGCGTTTTTCTTTATTTTTATAAGTTCAGTTGAGTTTATTGTCCTTTCGTATTTTCGTAAATTTTCCCGTAAATTTTGCTCATTGAAGGCAATGTTCAACGAACTTTTTTTTATTCTTGTTAAATTTTAAAATAGTCAACGCCATCATGGCATGGGTATATACTGTATACAAGAACGATTGATCAAGATCTTTTATTGTGAAAAATTGTGCGCCACGCAAAAAGATTGATGTGTGAGCGTCGAACAATAAAAGACCGAAACCATAACCATAAAAAATGTGGTCGATGTGGACTTTCATAAATTCAACAACAGCAGAAGCGTCTAGATTTCGAAAAAATGCTCACCAGAAAAAAGCGAACACTTGATAGCACACTCCCTGGAATACATTCAGACATGTGTGTATCATGGTTTCCATCATTCCGCTTTTTATATACGGCGCTTTTTTCAAGTCTGGAAGCAGAACAGAATTCGATTATCATGCAAAAACATACATGGAACACTTTGGCTGTTGGCAGAACGAGAATTGGCACTATAAACAGCCGAGTTTCAGATAAAGGAGATGATTTACGTAATCTGAACTACCAGAGAGGTACTTGGACTGTCAGTGATCCTTGATCATTATCGAAATGACAAAGGGCATCTTGTTGTGCCTGTTGACAATTTGCAGCAGATGCATGTCGAAAGAAAGTGAGTGATGACTAAATCAAACACAAACGCGAAATACATCTTATCTAAATCTGTACATGCCTCTGTGCAATTTTCAGCGTATCTGTTCAAGTTGGTAACAGCCGGTGAAACATCAGCCGGCACGGACTGCAAAGTGAAGCTGAAGATTGTGGGTGACCAGAGCTATTTGCATTTGGCGCTCACCAATGGCACAAATTTGGATGCACAACCAGTCGAGTATGTGTTTAGGCAGCATTTTGTTACAGAATTGTACTTTTGTATGAACATGGGGCCCAGCGCCAATATGTGCATGTCAGTAAAGGATGGATCACACTTGGTGGTTGTGTTTGGTCTGTCTGAGCCCCACGCAACCATGCTGCACAATGTACATACAGTACCAGCTGCAACTTTGGGTGAATTCTGCACGTATGCGTGCACCGCGTGCACGCCCTTGACCTTTTCAGCACTGTGCACGCGGTGCATGTGGTGCATTCGGCCTCCTACGTTTTTGTGTGTGCACGCGTAAAGGCAGAATTCACCCAGAGTTGCAGCTGGTACTGTATATGTGAATGACATGCTGTGCGCTTTGACATGCGTGACAATGACAGGCAAGTCCCGTTTTTGCTTGGCAGGACTGCGTGACAGCTTGGGCTTAGGCTTATGCCCAAACACCATTCTAAAGTCCCATCCACCCTTGCGCAATGGTATCGGGTCCTATACCTGCGTGACAGATATGCGTCTTTTGCGTGCAAAAAAATACACGACAACGCCTGGATGAGCAAAACACCCGTAAGACGACGGATGACCGAAAAATGAACGATATTTGTTTCGCGCAGTAGCTGTTCAAACCCGACTCTTAACGGACAAACCGAGCAATATATGTATTTTAGTGATCTTTTCCAACCGAATGCTGCTGACATTTTCACGCTGACAACCGCTGAACCTCTCGGTCCGATCACACGCATACAATTCGAGCTCTATTCAGCTGGCTGTCTTTTTTCAAACAAAGGTGCGCGAGCGATGTATGTAGATCACGGTTTTGTTCATGAATTCTCGATTGAAACACATCAACGAGTTAATTTTTGTCGCCAACAAATTAGCTTGGGAACCATCGAAAGCGACCCTGCTGCGAACGGACGTACTTGGCGGGAAGCTGCCAATGTATCGATTGTTGCGCATGCGTCCGATAATCGATTGGACCATTGATAAGTGGGTGATTATACTTTGATATTAAATATTAACCAGTAAAACTTGCAAAAACACGTTCGCAGTACATTACATTTTTTAGACTCAAGGGTGTACGTATATTGATACAATTGCGACAAAAATTGTACATACACCACCTATACCTACTGTACACCTTGCCGATGCTGATTTCCAGGGATGTTAGGCTTGCTTTTTCCTTCATCAGAGCATATTTCTATAGAGAAAATGATCCTGAATATATGTGTGCATTACAGTATACACACCATACACATACAGTATCCAATGACAGATGGCTGAGCACGACAGTGCTGCACGGTGGCGTGCTGACAGTGAACGTAACTTCGTGTGTGCATAGCGAGTGGATGGAATGGTCAGCATGCGAATCCAGTTGGTCCACTGGCAGATGTTGAAATTTTTTGCGCAAATTTCTCAAAAAATCCTACATTTTTTTAAACTCTCCGGATCGGGATTCGGGGACGGTATCAAAAAAACCGATCGGTATCCCGAATTCGGGATCGGGATCGAGTTCCTGTTCGAACTCTATTCCCACACGAAAACAGTGTTTTTCATATACTTTGAGGCTCACGCTCGCGACAGCGCCAGCTCTGGGCTCGACCACCCGATGACAAATGCGCACCGAATGCACAGAAGGAGAAATGCTGAAATGTGATAGGCTTATATCAATGCCGTCAACGCACATCGTCTACTCTCGTCGTCCTTTCAACTTCAAGGCCATACGTGTAGATTTCTCGCGCTCAATTCAGAGCGCTGCTTGCGATGTCGATCGATGATTTATTGACGACAATGCTAGCCAGGTCATGCAGTTCCGGGTGCAATTCTAGGCTGAAAGTTTAAGTCGCGTGCACGCGCGTGCACTAGATTCATAGTACTAAACATAGGCAGCGCACGCGAAAAACTTCGCGTGCACGCGCGTGCACG